>JAPCYP010000275.1:0-124298 GCA_035048595.1 Echinosophora koreensis
CACGACGTACAAGCCAGTTCTACCAGAGACCCCAATAGATGCTCAACAGAAGGAACTCGAGAATTGGAACGAAAATAATTTTATATGTAAGAATTTCATTTTAATGGATTATCTGATGATCTTTATGATTATTACAGTACCAATTCCACTGCCAGGAAGTATGGGAGGCGCTGCAGTAGAAGTATGATATTGAAGAGGCTAGAACCAAGAAATATGTTGTCAGTCACTACCTGAAGTATCAAATAACTGATGATAAATTTGTAGAAGCCCAATCCCACGAACTCCAGAAAATTGCTCATGAAATCATCTCTAAATGTATGAAATTAGATGAACAATTTCAAATAGCTATTATTATTGATAAGTTGCCTCCTAACTGGAAAGATTTTAAAAACATCCTCATGCATAAAACCAAGGAGTTCTTTCTGGAGAACTTGATTACACAGACCATTGGGGCTGATTCGTACACTCTTACAAAGAACAATGTCTTTGTGGGTAAGGGTTATGCTACTGATGGCATGTTTAAGTTGAATATTGATATGAATAGAATTGTTTCATCTTGTTGTGCTCTTCTAATGGTTGATTTGTTGTATTATTTGTTAAATAAAAAATATATTTTAGTACATTGTGTACTAATTTTGTACGTTGAGGTACAATCTTGTTTAGCCTAAAAAATGATTTTAATACATCAATGTATATTTTATTACATCGATGTACATGTTCCTGAAATGTTGTTTTCCATGAAGATCGTTTAAATTAAGAAATAATGGGGGCTCATCTTCTAATAATTCACCGATTAGAACAAGTGTGTCTTATAATGAATTATTAGAGAAAACAGAGATTTCTTTGACATGTTTTTTCTTGTATCTCTTACTGTTGTGCATGATATGGTTTTGCATCAAATGGATATAAAAACTGTTTTTCTAAATAGTGTTTTAGAAGAAGAAATTTATATAGACCAACTTGATGGTTTTGTTGTTTCTGGTCATAAGAATAAAGTATGCAAATTAAGTAAATCTTTGTATAACTTGAAACAAGCATCTAAGCAGTGACAACATGAAAATTTTGATAGCCTGGTTATCTCACATGGTCTTAGAATTAATGAAAGTGATAAGTGCATATATTATAAATCAATGATAATGTTTGCACTATTTTTTGTTTATGTGTGAATGACTTGCTTATCTTTGGTTCTAATTTTCATGTTGAGAAAAATGTCAAAAATATGTTTTTGGAAATTTTGAACCTGGAAGGATTACATTATCAAAGATTTCCCACTATCCTTGAAGGATACAATGATGCTGATTGGAATACCCTTTCAGATAACTCCAAGTCGACTAATGGCTATTTTTCTTTAGCTTAGCTAGGGGAGCTGTTTCTTAGAAATCTAAGAAACAGACCATATTAGCTCAATCTAATGGAGTCAAAGATGATTGCACAGGCAACTGCTAGTGAGAAAGCAGCATGGTTGAGAAACCTGGTGTCAGATATCCCTGTGTGTGATAAACTGATTCCAACCATATTGATCCATTGCGATAGTACACGAGTATTGCAAATATTGTGAGACTGGACCATGTGAGGTCTGAAGAAAATTTTGTTGATCCTTTGACGAAATGATTAGCAAGAAAAAAGGATTTAAAAACTCTAAAGGAATGAGACTAATGCCCTCAGATTAAATTGTCTCTTATAAGGGTAACCTAACCTATCGACTGGAGATCCCAAGAAATAGGTTCAAAGGGTAATAAAACTTATAAAGAGATGTGAGAATCATGCTACGATAAATTTTTTAAAGTCTCATTCATATGTTCAGAGAATGAAATCCTGTAGTGTTGAAAGTTTGAATTAGTAATTTATTCTTAATGAGTTCTATACTCTATATGGAGTAGAGTACCTAGCTATGGGAGTAATCTTGACAGACTCACCTATGTGAATGTGCAAGTGAGGCCACTTCCTATGCAATTTTGGGTAAAGTTCTCTAGAGCATTCTCTATACTGGGATATACGGGTATGGTCGTAATGCATAGGCTTATTAAACTACACCCTGAAAGGTTGAGTGTGTAATGTTGTCAAAGATAGAGTTCAAGACCACATGTCACTCTAGTATATTCTGAAGCATCATCACTATGTAATGGTTCAAGTCTATGGACACCATTGTTTATGCTCAATCTTATGTTATATTGTTTACTGCTCGATGAAATGTTTTTCCAATAAAACAAGTGGGGGCTTGTTGTATGTTTTATTGACAAAAAAAAAAAAACAAAGATATCTTGATGTACGTTTTTTTGTACATAGATGTAATTAATTCATATTTTGAATACTTAATGTATTTGGTTGTACGTTGATGTAAAAATAATTTTTTTACACAGATGTATATTTTAATACATCAATGAATTTTAATAGATTACAACCAGATGTATATCTGGTTGCTTTGCTACTGGTTTCATGTCCTCTAATGTTTCTGAGTTGCTGTTTTTGAAAAGATTCAACATTCCAATCAAGTATTGTAAGGCTCCTGTTGTTAAAGAAGTTCTTTGGTTGCCTCCTAGCTTTAATTGGATCAAGGTGAATTCAGATGGAGCTGCCAAGGGAGCTCCAGGTATAGCAGCGTGTGGAGGGATCTTCTGTTGGTGTAAGCCCTAGTGGCCAATCTATTTTGAATAGATTATCATTTGTATCATGACTTTGATCATATATTTGATATATGAATAAGGCATTCATTTATTATGTTATTAGTTTATAGCATAATAAAGTCCTTAGAATAGGGCTTGACTTAATCGTGAAACCTCATTGAATAATAGAACACTATTATTAAATATTCGTAGTCGAGTATTATTGTTAATTAGAACGACAATAATACATAGAGACTATTGTGTGAGTAGATCGATGACCACATCTCACGGGTCATGGATATGTGATACCAAGTCAGCACACAGGTATAAATATTAGGAGTAATATTTATACCGGATGACCCACTGTGAGAATACTTTATAATAGTTATGTAAGTGTCATAAGTATTCTCATGGTGACCATAATGAAGTAGTCCTTCGACTTGAAGTCACTACGATTCCTACATGAGGAGTTGTAGGCTTTAATGCTATCAAACGTCATGCATAACAGGGTGATCATAAAGGAAGTTATTGGGCTTGCAATAAATCATGTTGAGGAGTGTGAGTGATGTAGACAGGATTCGTCCCTCCTATATAACAGGGGTAATGTTTTGGGCCCTCTCGATAGAGTGAGACGTGAAATATGCGTGGCCACGCGTATGTGATATTAGGCCCGTTTGTGATTACACGTCTGCTCGGGGATCAACGAATAAATAATTGAACATAACAAGGATGACACTCGTATGCCTTATGTTCAATAAAGACATATGGACGAAGGGACATTTACTGCACAGTAAATTTTGGTCATGGTAAGGCTAAAATCGGATCATTGATACTCTTGCTAATTGGGTAGTAATGATACATTGCTAGATGCCGCTCATTATTTATAATATTTAATATTATAATTAATATTTGATATTATTGTAATATTTATTATTATTGCCAACTTAGTGAGAGACTACAAGGTCACACGCATAGAGTAAATGCGGAGTGGGGTCAATTAATTAAATATGATTTAATTAATTTAAATGTTATTGGACTTGTAGCGTACAAGGCCTAATAAGTGAGCAGTTAAGTCAAGAGGAGTTTGTAACTTATAAATAGACAATTAGTCTCCCTCTAAACTATGACCGGTTAACCTTGCCTCCCATAGCCGTCAGCTAGCACAGGATGCAAAACTCCGACGCCCGTTTGCTCGCGTAGACTGAGTAGAGGTGGTTCTCCTTCGTAGCACTTGTGATCACAGTGAAAGCATGCTACAAGAGGTGAACACAAATAGCCCTTTATGTTATTCATGTTTTTGTAATGTGCGATCCTGGGGATGGTTTTCTTCCGTTTTGAGATATGATTTTTAAAAATGATTATCTCATGAAAACCTCAACAGTGGTATCAGAGCGTATGGTCGTTATTATCTTGAATCCCTATGTGCTTGTTTGCCTATTTGATAACATGATTTATTGCTTTTGAATATGATTCAATCGAATATATGTTATCTTTTGTGAGCACATGTTTGTTCTTGTTTAATATATATGTTGATATATGAACATATGATTACTGGGCGTTCTCTTATTAAAAGAAAAAAAATGGTGACAAGTTTTTTTTTTCTCTTCTGAAAACTGGACGTTAATTTGTTTTGGAAATATGCCAAATTCACTTCCTGCACAGGAGCTGCGCATAATTTGATTTTAATATTAAAAGTTTTTGAAATCATAATTATTGAATTGTTTTTGGTGCCCAGTTATACGTCACTATGCGTAGTTCATGAATTTGAGATATGATTGAATGTGATTTGATCATATGGAATTGAAATCAAAAGAAATCTGTTTCAAAAATTAATGCTTTATGATTTCAAAAGCCGATTACTTATGTACGGGTTTTCACGTGTAAATTAAGAGCCAGTTATTTAAGAGATTGGAATCTTTTGAATTCAAGTATATGATATTGATATGTGATATCAGTTTTGGATTTTGAATTGAAGTTTGTTTTTGATTAATTTTTTTTTGAAATTCAAAAGTTTACAACAAACTAACATGAATGTAGTGCCTTTTCTTTTTCAATTCTTATTTTGAATTCTTATTAAATGACGTGAATGGGGTGTGCTACTTCACTGTGCACCTTTCAAATAAGGTAATTTTAAATTAATTTAAAATTGTTTAAAGCTATTAATAATAAAGGTTATTATTATTTATAATTTATAATTAAATAATTTTAAATGTATGGTGTATGGTTATGACCCTAGATTACAGTGTTATTTATTTTGGGTAAATACGACTGTATGTCGTGATTTATTTATTTTAAATACGGCATGCGTGTCATGTCTTTAATTATTTATTTATTTATTTTAAATAAATGTAATTCTTCGAGTTGAAGAGGAGGCAACACCAAATGATAACGCCATGGGAGAGGCTTAAGAAGCTTGCTCGAGGGTCAAAGAATTATAATAAATTAGTTATTTAATTCTTGCTTTTTTAGGAGGTCATAACTATATTACCTTATCTTATATGTTTATGTATGATATGCATGGAATGTATGGGATGTATATTTTGTATGTGATGCATGAAGTATATGTATACATATATGTTTTAAATGTTATATATGTTTGTTAAATGTACGATAACATGTATGCATGTATTCTGAAAGACGTTATGTATGAGATACAATGCCGGTGAGATCATTTTAATAAAAATCCCTCAAAAGGAAATATTAAGTTTAAAAGCCTTCCAATGCATGGCACTCATCAGGACTAATATCGAATGTGTGTAGATCCACCAAAGTGGAGTGTATTTTTCTATACTAGTAAGATGCGATGGGACAATTGTAATGTCCAAATGCTATCCGTTGAGTCTAACTTAACTAAGTCAAATTCAATAAGATTGAAAGGCTTAGAGGCATGAGTTGGGCTTTAGTCCATGAGATGGATTAGAATAAGGGTTATTCACCCAACTGATCCAAGAGTTACATGAGATGCAATTGGAAAGGAGTTTCCTACCTAAATAACTAAGTTTGGGGAGATCAGCCAAAGTTGACTCAAAACAAGGTGAAATATGGATCTTGGTCTCACTAGAAAATCTTTCAAAGGGATTTTCTGAGTCAATGATGAGGGCATTGATTTGAGTAAAATAGTGGGAGGTGTATTTATTTAAAGACCTAATTAAATATGTTTATGGCATGATACTTATATTTTGCATATTTCTTTGTGCAAATTACCATGAAATAAAACACTATAAGGTATTACTGCGGTTTGTCCTTAAGAAGGACAGGATATCCATAATTAATTTTTCTGGATTGGTGCAAAATTTGAGGATTGTCCTCAAGTGCGAGAAAGAGTTGTTTGTTCTGGAGCAAATGATTCCTGAGCAACCGGTTCCTATTAGGATCGAAATGGATGCTTACGAGAAGCATCAAGTCGATGTCATAGATTTAGGATGCCTCATGCTTGCAACCATGAAGGCGTGTGATATGATCATGCTAATCATGATGCTCTATTTAAAGCATGCAATGCATAAGAACCATAAGTCTTTCCGACCATTTTTCAGTTGCAAACTGATAGAAGGGAAATCCCGAAAGTTACGATGTGCTTCATATTATTGAGTACATTAAGAACTTGGTAAAATGAGATTTCCTTTTGTCCAAATGTTAGCCAGTGATATGATCTTGCAATTGTTGCTGGATAGTTATAGTCAATTCGTTATGATTGATTCTGACAGACCTCTACCAGAGATTGCAAAGGGAGTTGAGAACTACCGAGCATAGTCTCTACAATAGAAAAGGGTAGACTATTGTGATAGTCTTGAAAGTGGAAGTCTTAAGCCTGCTAAACAAGGAGAAGAATAAGGGCAAGAACAAGTTCAAGCCCAGTACTTATGTCTTGAAGCTAATAGGCTGGGGTTGCAAAGGAAGACAGTTGATTTCATTGTGGTTTGACCAGACATTTAAAAACTGCTAAAGATACCAGAAAGAGTATATGAAAGGAAAGGAAGTATGACTTCCTCTTCGAGCATTATGTTGTAGAAGTCAACCTACTTTAAAATCATGGGTATTTGATAGCGCATGTGAATCTCACATTAATGTGAAGGATCAAAGAGAGTGGACGTTGACTAAAGGCGAGGCCAACCTGTGAATAGGAAATGGAGCAAAAGTTGTTGCATTAACTATAGAAGTCTTTGACTTTGCCTTCGGGGCTTGTTTTGGAACTAAATAAATGTTATTATGTCCTCGCTATTGGCAGAAATATCAGTCACATGATATTTTCTATGCTAGCACATTTTCGGATAATGGACTTAGTGTCCTTAATTCTCATATGTCCATCTATAATATAAATGTGAAAAGGGTCAAACTAAGTGATTTGAACCCTACATGCCTTTAGCATTGTCGTTTAGGCCATATAAGTGAGAAACGCATCTCTAAACTCCATAAGGATGGACTCTTGGACTAATTTGATTATGAATCGCTTGATGTATGCAAATCTTGCTTGTCGGGGAAGATGGCTAAGGCTCCAATCACCGGGCAAGGTGAAATGGCCAATAATCTTTTGGGTTTGATACATAGCGATGTATGTGGGCTCCTAAACAAGTCGGCTAAAGGTGGTTATCCTTACTTGGTCACATTTATTGATGATTTCAGTAGATATTGATTTGTGTATCTTTTGAAACACAAGTCTGAAACCTTTGAAAAGTTCAAAAAGTTCAAGAATGAAGTGGAGAACCAACTTGGCAAAAGTATCAAGGCCATATGATCAGATCGTGGTGGTGAATACTTAAGACGAAAGTTTGATGACTGTTTAATAGAGTGTGGGATAGTATCCCAACTCACACCTCCTGGAACGCCACAATGGAATGGCATGTCCAAAAGGAGGAATCTTACCTTGTTAGACATTGTACAATCCATGATGAGTCATTCATATCTTTTTGACTCTTTCTGGTGTTTTGATCTACTTACAGCTGCATTCACTCTTAACCGTGTTCTATCTAAAGCAGTTGAAAAGACTCCATATGAGATATGGATGGGTCGAAGGCCCAGTTTGTCATTTATGAGGATTTGGGGATGTCAGATTTATGTGAAACGTCTTATGACGGATAAATTAGGGCCCAAATCGGATAAGTGTATATTTGTGGGATATCCTAAAGAAACCAAAAGATGCTACTTCTACAACACCTCTGAGAGAAAGTGTTCGTCGCTAGGACTGGAGTGTTCCTTAAAAAGGAATACATCTCTAAAGGAGACAGTGGGATGAATGTAGAACTTGGAGAAATCCAAGAACCACAAAATACTGACCCGCCTATATAATGGAACAAGAACCGGTACCACAAGATGTTGTGGTTGAACCACCGATTCAAGTAACAGAAGACTAGCATAGGTCTAACAGGCCACATCGCCAACCTGAGAGATATGGACTTCTCCTGACTCGGGAAGGTGATGTGCTGCTCATGGATCAAGATGAGCCTGTAACTTAACAAGAGACCGTAATTGGCCCAGAATATGAGAAGTGGCTTGAGGCCATGGGATCCGAGATTGAATCCATGGACACGAACCAGGTATGGACTTTGGTTGAGCCACCCGAAGGGGTAAAACCCATAGGGTGCAAGTGGGTCTTCAAGAAGAAGACTGACATGGATGGTCAAGTGAGTACCTTTATGGCGCGATTGGTTGCGAAAGGTTTCAAGCAAATTTATGGTGCAGACTATGATGAAACTTTCTCCCCAGTAGCGATGCTTAAATTTGTTCGGATTCTACTTGCTATTGCTGCATACTATGACTATGAAATCTGGCAGATGGATGTCAAGACTGCATTCCTTAACGGGAATCTTATCGAGGGTGTGTACATGACACAACCCGAGGGTTTTGTTGATCGAAGGGACGCTGGAAAGATATGTAAGTTGCGGAGATGCATTCACGGATTAATGTAAGCTTCCAGAAGCTGGAATCTTAGTTTTGATAAAGCTGTAAGACAATTTGGATTTATAAAAAACGAGGATGAACCTTGTGTGTACAAGAAGGTTAGTGGGAATGAGATTGTCTTTCTTGTATTGTATGTGGATGACATAGTGCTTATCGAAAATGATATCCCTGCACTTCAAAATGTGAAAACATGGTTGGGAAATTGTTTCTTGATGAAGGACTTAGGCGAGACTTCCTACGTGTTAGGAATCAGGATCTATAGAGATAGATAGATGAAGTTGTTGGACCTTAGTCAGAGTACATTATGTACTACACTAGTTATCTTGTATGCTTTGAGCATGACGAGAAGGTACCAATTGATATCGGTGAAGGTCACTGAATTGTAGTCGAGAACATCCTCAAGTATCTGAGAAGAAATGATGATACATTCTTGACAAATGAAGGTGATGAAGAAGTCGTTGTAAGGTGTTACATCAAAACTGTTTCCAAGCCGATAAAGCTTATTCCAGATCGCAGTTTGGAGTTGTATTTTATCTTAATGGTGGCACTGTATGCTTGAAAAGGTTCCAAGCATGAGACAGTTGCAGAACTTATTACAGAGGCCAAGTATATAGTTGCCTTAAATGCATATTTAAAGGCTATTTGGATCAGGAAGTTCATTTATGAACTAGGAATAATTCCTAACTTTGCGAACTCCATTGATCTCATTGTGATGATGATGGAGTAATCAGATAAGCTAAGGAGACTTGATCTCACAAGCGATCCGAACATATACTTAGGTGCTTCCATCTCATTCGATAGATGATCGATAGAGGAGAGATGTGAAGATGTGCAGAATGACAACACTAAACAATCTGCTAATGGAGTATCTTGCTCAATGGTTGCGTGACACTCACACTAGATCAATAGGTGTTAGACTGATGCCCGATTGGCTCTAGTGAGATTGTTGGTGTAAGCCCTAGTGGCCAATCTATTTTGAATATATCATCATTTGTATCTTGACTTTGATCATATATTTGATATATGAATAAGGCATTCATTAATTATATTATAAGTTTATAGCATAATAAGGTCCTTAGAATAGGCTGTTCATTCAATGAGATATTAAGTGGTTGACTTAATCGTGAGACCTCATTGAATAATAGAATACTATTATTAAATATCCATAGTAGAGTATTATTGTTAATTAGGACTATAATAATACATAGAGATTATTGTGTGAGTAGACTGATGACCACATCTCACGGGTCATGGATATGTGATATCAAGTCAGCACACATGTATAAATATTTGGAGTAATATTTATACCGGATGACCCACTATGAGAATACTTCATAATAGTTATGTAAGTGTCATAAGTATTCTCATGGCGACCGTAGTGAAGTAGTCCTTCGACTTGAAGTCATTACTATTACTACATGAGGAGTTGTAAGCTTTAATGCTATTAAACGTCACACGTAACAGGGTGATCATAAAGGTAGTTATTGGGCTTGCAATAAATCATGTTGATGAGTGTAAGTGATGTAGACAGGATTCATCCCTCCTACATAACAGGGGTAATGTCTTGGGCCCCTCGATAGAGTGAGACGTGAAATATACGCGGCCACGTGGAAGTGAGCCAATATGTGATATTGGGCCCGTTTGTGATTACACGTCTGCTCGGAGATCGATGAATAAATAATTGAACATAACAAGGATGACACTCTTATGCCTTGTGTTCAATTAAGACATATGGACGAAGGGACATTTACTGCACAGTAAATTTTGGTTGCGGTAAGGCTAAAATCGGATCATCGATACTCTTGCTAATTGGGTAGTAATGGTGCATTTCTAGATGCCGCTCATTATTTATAATATTTAATATTATAATTAATATTTGATATTATTGTAATATTTAATATTATTGCCAACTTTTGATCAAAAAAAAAAATTTATTGCCAACTTATGTAATATTTAATATTATTTGATATTATTGTAGCATACAAGGCCTAATAAGTGAGCAGTTAGGTCAAGAGGAGTTTGTGAATTATAAATAGACTATTAGTCTCCCTCTAAACTAAGACTGGTTAACCCTTCCTCCCATAGCCGTCAGCTAGCACATGACGCAAAACTTCGACGCTCGTTTGCTCGCATGGACTAAGTAGAGGTGCTTCTCCTTCGTGGCACTTGTGTTCATAGTGAAAGCACGCTTCAAGAGGTAAACACAAATAGCACTTTACGTGATTCATGTTTTTGTAATGAGCGATCCATGGGGATGGTTTTCTTCCGCCTTGAGATATGATTTTTAAAGAGGATTATCTCATGAAAACCCCCAACATCTTCAGAGGTGCTAATGCTTCAATTCTTGGCTGTTATGCCTTTAACATTGGAGTATCTTATGCATTACATGCTGAATTTCTTGGTGCCATTCTTGCAATTGAATTGGCTTTTAAAAAAGGGTGGCATAAATTATGGTTAGAGTGTGATTCAAAGATGGTTATTGAAGCTTTTAATTCTGTGAAGAGTGTCCCTTGGCAACTTAGAACTAGATGGTTAAATTGTATCTCTCTTACTAAGAGAATGTCCTTTTTTTACTCTCATGTTTATAGAGAAGGCAATTCATGTGCTGATAGGTTGGCAAACTTTGGTACTAGCATTAATGGCTTGATTTGGTGGGATTTAATTCCTTGTTTTTTAAAGGATGACTTTTTCCGTAATAGGATGGGTCTTCCCAGTTATAGATTTTCTTAATTTTCATGGGTCAGGTTCTTGCCCCCCATGCTTTTGTATTCTTTATTCTTTATTTTTAAATAAATTAGGTGTGCTGCATATGATTGACTTTGCTTGAGGTGCCAACATAATTGGGATGTCTTTCAAAGTAGTGATGCCTTTGCATGCCTTTTATTAAAAAAAAAGTTACATCGTTGTATGTTTAAAATACATTGATGTACAAATCTCACAAACGTAACTTTGTTGAAAATATTTAAATACATCGATGTACTATTATTTAAATACATCGATGTACCATTTAAGTACATTGATGTACAAGTGCGAATTTTGGTTTTATACCCGTTTTTTAGCCCCTTTTTTGCTCATTAAAGCTGATTAAATGTCTTAAATACACGTTTATATCTGTGTCTAGTACGTTTTCTCTTGTTTTGGGTATAAAAACTTGGTTTTGGGAAAAGTTTTGATACATAACATCATATTGAGATAGCTTTCATCCAAAACTTCTTTGAATCTCCATTTCCAAGATGTAAAGAGTGTGAGGGAGTTTGTTGGTGGTGGTTCTCTATGTAGGAAGGATCATATTTCGGATGAGACTGTTATATCCTGGGGACGACGGGGCTGTACACTGCTGCACAAACCTGACAGAGCAAAAAAAGGTCTTAAAGAGAGCGACCTAGTTCACGACTCAGCCTTTTGTTTCTTGGTCGTGTTCATCGTTTGCAGCAACAATAAGCAAATGAAATCACTCCAATAATTAAATCAGTGAGATCACTAAAAACAGTATATGCATGCCAATATCGCACCTGAATCACATCCCCGATTCATAAAACCATTTTTATATTTACAAACCAATTTTTTTTTAAACAGAATAACTTATATCATTAAACCATCAGCAGACTCAAAGTTACAAGCACAATAATTATTGAAAACATAGTTCATAGGATAAAAGATAAACTTTCTAGCTAAAATATGAGCTTGAACATTAACATTTCTACTAGCATATTGAGCTCTACTAGCAGGACTAGCTAATAAGAGCTCCTTACAATAAGAAATCAGTGCTCCATACTCAAAGACCTCAATTGCATCGGAAGAAATACTGTCGACAACCCCCTTCCCTTAGAATCAGTTTCTAAAATAACATGTTGTAGACCAATACTTTGAGTCCACCGAATAGCCATCAAAAGGGTGTATGCTTCTCCCTCTCTGACAGGTAAGACAAGTCCTTCCAATGAGATTTAGCCAGCAGAAAAGCACTTGCATCATCCCTTATTCAAACACCAACCCCCAATTTATGCTCTATGTGAAAGAAAGTTGCATCCAAATTGCATTTTACATAGCCTAAAGGTTAAGTCTTAATTAATTGTGAGAATTTGTTAATTAAAGGTTGTTTGCTTTATTTCTAATTTCTTGTTTCCATTTTCTGTTTTCAGAAATAATTACAAAATTATCACTTTATTTTTATTTTGTTTCCTATTTTTAAGTATTTGTAAAAAACAAAAATAAAAAAAACTGTTTTCGATGTTTCTATACAAATTTTGTTTTATGGTTCTTATTCATAATCCCTTCCTTCATTTCCGGCCTTTCATTTCATTTATCATGCTTTCTTTATATCTCAATCGTTTATTCTTTGAGCAGAAAAAGATAATCACTGACCATACCCACTAAGCATTGTCCATATAGAATCTAACAACACTGCTTACATAAGCAAATGATATCACTTAAATAATCAGATCACTAAAAAAAATCTTTGCCAGTATCGCACGTGAATCACATACCCAATTCGTAAACCATTTTTATACAAACCGACTCATCCAAAAACGGCATCATATCAACGAATAAAATATTAATTACATTTTGTCATGTGCTTATGCTGTGGAAAAACCAAAAAAGAAAAGTAACATGATAATAATGGGCGAGAAAGCAAATCCTCCTTCCATAGGAACCTGCCATTCATCATCCTTATCAACTCAGCATCGAGTCCATTTCCACATTCACACTCCACATATCTCGAAGTTAAACGCACTGCCGTTTGTTGCCAACTTGCCAGGTATACTTCGCTCCAACACGTGCATCACGTATTCACATCGCCTCCCAAAACGCCACCTCCCCCGGCATCCCTTCTCCTTCCACACAGACTCTATTCATTCGTATAACTAAAATAATTTTGTTTGGTACATTAATATTTTACCACTTTTTCATA
Source organism: Echinosophora koreensis (assembly GCA_035048595.1). Lineage (NCBI taxonomy): Eukaryota > Viridiplantae > Streptophyta > Magnoliopsida > Fabales > Fabaceae > Echinosophora > Echinosophora koreensis. The sequence goes on from JAPCYP010000275.1 coordinate 13,408, forward strand.
TCATTTTTTTACACTTGATTTATGTTCATATATATATATATATATGGACTGAGAAGTACACGAACCATACTCTTAAAACCAGATCGAGTGACCCTCGGATGTTGTCTCTTCGATAATAAGCCAATGACATTCGAGAGAACAATTAAGCACATTATACTAATTATGGAGGAAACCAAATCGCAGATCCTCCTAAAAACTATCAGGTTGTTACAAGCATATGGAAACCTAGCTCGTTGCTACATCACCTCTATGACATCAGCTAGGAATCACGTCCTCGACTTAAATAGGACATTATTAGGTCATATATACTATCTACTATAAAAGCTAGACATGAGACTAACCCTAAATAGGTTTACTTTGATAGTCGTTCAGCTAAGATCATAATCGTGCTCAGAGCTTTGTAGTTCTTCTACCAACACAAATTTTAACTACTTATTATCTAATCATTGTTATTTTCAAAACAAAAGTAAGTTGACAAATAATTAAGAAGTGCATGAAAAAATAAGAGTAAAGAAAAATGATATAAAGTTATTACATGACTAGTCCATGACTCCATATCTTAGACTAACATGTGACCATAAACTCAGAAGGAGAGCCATTATAAAAGTTATTATGTACAATTATAACTACAAAAATTACATAATAATCCACATTATTGCTCTTCACCTCAACCCCATAAAAAAATTTAGAAGATAAAGAGATACAAACTACAAAAATTTTCATTTTTTTCTTTTTTCTTTTTCTATCCCCATATTTTCTTATTTTCTCTATGCTTTTGATTGATTGTTGTTGATTAAATTTAAACTTCTTGGGATGTGTCTGGAGAGGATAGGGGGAAGCACGTGTCTTCTCCACCAGTGTTCCATAGGAAGTGAGCATAGTTAGCAGCATAGTATGAGTTTGTGGGTTCAGCAGATATGGCTTCCAAATATGTCTCCTCTGCAGCCCACAAATCGTTCTTTACCTTCCATAGGAAGGTGGCGTATTTATTGTAAGCTTCTGCATCCGGTGGCTCCACCTTTATCGCTCTCTTGAAGTATTCCTCAGCCCTATATTCAAAGCACAAACCCAAATGTCAATAACAATACCAACCACTATTCACATGTAAACTAAATTGCATATGCAAGCTATTGAATTGAATTCCACTAGCTTAAAAGATATTTCTCTTTTTTCTTTTTTTCTCTTTTAATTTTCTTAGCATTACGTATACGTACAAAAGTCAAAGTCCACGAGATTTCGTGTGAGATCTTTCACTTATCATGCACGTGGGTGTCACGTGCGAAAGATGATAGATCTCGCTCATGAACAGGTGGTGCAGGGAAACTACACCGCATACTCCTCTATCAAGATTCAAAAACAGGAAAAAGCCACTTTTGTTATCTTCTTCCAAGTTGGTTAATTCTCCAAGGCAAAATAATACCATCTTCCCCGGAATAATATGCATAACATTAGAATAGTTGTCCTCATTTTAAATAAATAATAATAATCTCAAAATAGCAATTAACTAATGACCATTCCGAAACATAAGTAGTGATATGAAGAAAGTGGTAATAAGTTAAAAAGCTACCAAAGATTGGGAAGTAAAATGGGGTGACTTATAATATAGGGTGTGTTTGGACGCTCGTTTTAAACCATTGTAACTAGAATCCAACCATACACTGAAATTTTAAACTTACTAACAAAAATAAATCTTTTTTTTTTTTTGCTAGAGTATCATCCTAAAAGAATATTCTCTAGTCCTCTCAAGCATTTAAATGAAGATCCTTACTATTTTTATTTTTATTTTCATATAAATGAATTCAAATGAAGGAAACCATGATCATATGATACCCTGAATCTTAAACTTATTAAAAAAATCATTTTAGTTATTATTATGGAATTAACCAAGGTTTCAAATCTGGACTCAAAACCAAAATCTGGACAGTGATGTGTTGGTTTTGGCAGTTACCGAAATCACATCATCACGATCATAATTGCAACTGCATCAATCGTATTTTCTCGCAATATCCGTGACGCAACGTAATAAGGATTGCGATTTAAAACCTTGTAATTAACATTTCAGATACTAAAACGAGATTTTACTAATAAAAAAACACTCACCTGTCATAATCATGTGCAACGAGGTAGAGAAACTGAGCGTAGTTGGCAAGAAGGAGAGGATTGTTGGGTTCTTGAGACAACCCAGTTTGGTAAACAAGCTCTGTTCTCAAATACTCTGCATAGTCCTTATCGGACTCAATCCTCGCCATCACAGGCGAAACGAACCGTTTCATCGTTTCCCTGTCCAAACCCTCTTCATCTCCATGCAAACCCACTTCCATTCTCGAAGCTTCTTCCACCATAGCGTTCCACAACCTCGCTTCCTCTTCCTCCTTCACCGACTCTGTTTCCCCTGTAGTACAAACCTGAGACTGAGACGCACCGCCATCGGGGACCACCGTGCCGCGATACCGGTCCGACCGGTCAAAACGCCCGTCCCCGTCAGCACCGTTAACCGACGGCCTGAACTTCCCGCCGCCGCCGTTTCCACCGCCGACATAAGCAGTTTTCTTCCCGTTTGAAGAAACAGAGAATGTCTTGATTACAGAAGAATCAATTTTGTTATTTTCCCGATCCTGAAAGTTGGTGGATGAAGCTACCTCCGTGGTGGCCGGCGGCGGAGTCCTTGCGGCGGCGATCGCGGCGTTGTTTCCCATCGAATACACGGTGAAATTCGCGAGGAGGATCATGACATAAACCATGAGGGTCGGTGTGTGTGAGAAGACTTGTTGGAAGAGCCAAACGAAGGAAGCGTGCATTTCTCTTTGCACCCTTTGGAGGATTCCTTGGAGATCTTCGTAGTAGAGAATCTCTCTCATTTGCAGCGTGTAGCATTGGAGCTCCCTTATGATGAAAACCATGGAGGAGAAAGCTTTCTTCATTGAAGAATAAGCTGATTCACCTGCTTCTTTGAACCCTTCTTTCCACTTCAGCTTCTTCTTGATTATCCTCAGGGAAAACGGAAGCTCCACGCTGTTCGCTTTCCGGAGGATATTCGCCGGAATAATCTCGTCGCCGATGCTGCTCCACGGTGGCTCGAAGTTCACAATTTTAGGAGATTGTTCAATGAAATTGCTTCCATTGTTGTTGGAAGTAACCTCGTTGTTGTTGTTATTGTTGTTGTCGGAAAATTGGAACCTGAGGGCTAAATCTTCGATTTTCTTTGCGAATTCTTCATCTTCTGAGGAGAAGAAATCTAAGCTTGCGGAGCAGGTTCTTCTTATGGTTCTGGAATTGGGAAGTGGGTGTTCCAAGGATCTTGACCTGTGAAGGGGCGTGGATTGAAAGAGGGTTGAGGAGTGCACAAAACGGCATAAAAGAGGGTGTCGTTTTGAGGAAGGAGATGAGATTGCAGAGGCAACTAGGGTTTGAGATGAAGAAGATGGTGAATGAGGAAGAACTGATTGTGACCATTGCATACATGTCGTAGCTACCTTCACTCCCATGATGATTTTGTTTCAAGAGGTGAAAAGGGTTAAAGTGCTCAAATTAGGGTTTTTATTAACAGAGCAAAATGGTATGAGAGCTTTGGGATTGGAATCTGATTGCTCCAAAAGATGAAACTTTTTGAAGACTTGAGAGATGGGTAATCAAGGAAACCTCTTTTTAGTTTGAAAAGTCTTCAACTTTTGTTCCTTTAACCTCACTTCACCCTGCAATTCAACCAAACAGCTTTATAGCACAAAAAAATTAAATAATAGAAAGCATAAATAAAACATAGAAAGAGAAAAGAAAAAGGATGTGATGGTGAATATGAACACATAAAAATCTAAATTCAAGTGAGAAAAAAGTGATAACCTCAATTTCCATGGCTAATGATTACAATTTCCATGAAAATCGGATCGTAGAACAAAACTCGAGGAAAAACGAGATCCGAGAGAATTGAAAGTGTTATTAACTAACTTACTCTAATTTGGGGTTTTTTAGTCTCCGGTGAAACGCCGGCGAAGATTTTCCGACGAAACGCGGCGGAGATGAAGCGCAATGGGTTGCAGCTTCAGTGTATTAAGAGGAGCCAACGCGGAAGGGTGTGATATATATAGCACACAGAGGGAAGAGGGAGAAAAATATCAGTAGCTACGACCGGTTGCGACGGTGTCAATGGTCCCATGGTATTGCTTACGGACTTCAGTGTGGCTTACAGCTGCCTCAGGTTACCGGTTAGGCGGCTAGTTGGGCCCGCATTTGCTGCCACTAACCATGGCATTGGCGCTAGCTATTATACTGATTTTTTCTTTTGTAAAGTTTTTACTTTTTAGGTAGTTAATAGGTCACGGAAATAGTTCGTCAATAAAATTATAAATAAATAATAATAAAGGCACAATAGGGACTGAAAATTGAATTTAACCCCCCATTTTTTTTTTTTATCAATTTACACAATTCCATCAAATTAATATTTAGTTTTAAGATATAAATTTAACTTTGTACGGTAAGTTAATAATTTTCAATTTTTAAAATCTTATAACACATATTTTAAGTTTGGGGCATTTTAAGATTTCGAATGATATAAATATCAATAAACATTGATTTAAACAAAAGAGATTTGGATACTTTAAGTATTAATATTATTTTAGTAGGAGTCTTTGTGTTTGATCATATTTTGAGATCAAAGATGTTGATGGGACAAGTTTAACTTGATTATAATCTACTCCAATATTATAATTTCTCCTTTTTTTTTAAATAGATTTGAGCCTACTTCACCATGACCATAATAGTCATGACAAAACTGAACCAACATGATATGATAATATAATATATGAAAAATTTGAATTATGCATAATTAAAAGAATAAAAAAGTAAAAAATTAGAATTAGGGCATTTTTTAACATGCATATGTTTTTTGGTGTTTAAAATATCACCGTCGATAATCAGCGACTATTTCTTTAAGAAATGTAGAGATCGATCATCGAAATGGGTATTAACTCTTCAAATAAAAAAATTTCATACACACAGTAAGAATCGAATCTCTGACAACATGATTCAAAAACCCAACTGTCTACTAATTGTGATGGGCACTTTAAAATAAACAATATTAATGTTAATATATTATCATATTATGCAGAAAATTATTAGTTTAATTCAAAAAGTCTTATTGTTTATGTCTAAAATTTAAAAGAATATATAATGTTGGACCAAGTTGAGATAACCAGAAACATTACTCGAACCTGACCCAAAAACATATCAAACCTATTTCTTAGAATCCTAATATGTGACATTTAATTTGAGTTGAGATAGATTAATAGAACATATCGAGTTTTGGGCACTGTATAAGATCAGTTTTTCATATAAAAATGATATTTTTCTTTGATTTAGTTAAAAATTTTATTAAATATAGATTTAAAAATAACATATTTTGTTAAATAAATAATGCTAACCCTTATAAAGCCTTTTTTGTATAAAACAAAAAATAAAATATGTGTTACTAATACCGCCCTTTGGCGCTTGGAAGAATCTAGCAGGGAGGAGGGAAGGACTTTTCAATCCGACGTGGCTTATTTCACGGGAGCATGTTGATCGGATCTGGCCGTTAAACGAATGCCACGTGTTCTATGTAGTGATAATAATACCGTAATAATACCGTGATAATTTATCAACGACCCTTCCACTGTAATCTCTCCAGGGACACGTGTCCTACCCTCGACATATATGAGCATTTTCTATTTTCGTACTGTCCTTCATTATAGGAGATCTGTTTCTATTACACTTTTTTGGTATGAATATATATATGGACCTAGATATTTTTTTTTAAGAGTTATGTTATTATTTGAATATAAATTTTGGACATCATATATAATATTATATATTTATATTTATCTTTTATCTATTTTTTATATTCTTTATATATATATTTCTCAAAAATACACTTAAAAAACAAAGTAAATACCATATGATGTTTTATTAAAAAAATCATTCATCTTTCAGTAACGTAGGCATAATAATAATACCGTAATAACACCCTTCCACTGTAATCGCTCCAGGGACACGTGTCCTACCCTCGACATATATGAGCATTTTCTATTTTCGTCTGTTTACACTTTACTTTAGGGTAAATTATTATCACGATCCCTTATTTATTTTAAAATATTTAATTTGATCTTTTAATTTTTAAAATATTTAAATTGATCCATTATTTGTTTTAAAATATTCAATTTGATCCCTCAAAATGTTAAGTAAAAAAGTCATTTTCGATAAGTTTCAATGTTAAGTTGAATAAATTAAAACAAATAAGTGATCAAATTGAATAAATTAAAAAAAATGAGAGACTAAATTGAATAAAATATCGGAACCAAGTTGAATAAATTACAACAAATGAGTGACTAAGTTGAATAAATTAAAACAAAATGATCCAGGGACCAATTTGAACATTTTAAAAATTGAGGAACCAAATTAAATATTTTAAATAAATAAGGGACCAATTTGAACGTTTTAAAAATTGAGGGACCAGATTAATTATTTTAAAACAAATGACCAAAATAGTAAACTAGCCATTTACTTTACTTTACCATCGCACACTACTGTTTCAAGTTCTAAGTTTTTATTATACAATCTAAAAATATAGGTTGTTTTTTACGTGAATTTAAAAATTCATTATGTAAAACCCATTTTATGTTCCATTAATATAATTAGTTTTAGGATACTTAATATTTTAATTTCTATATGGGACAATGACTTTGAATTTACTCTCTCTATATATATAAAAAATTCAAAATCAGTTTCTATGTATGCAATTATTTTTAAATTGATCATCACAGTTTATTGATGTTATATCAAAGTTTGTTGAAGGTAAAGTATAAAGATCAAATTTAGAATGATTATCACGTATAATGACAAAATTTAAAATGATTGTCACATGTAGTGACTAAAATTTCGAATTTAATCCCCTATACATGACAATTATTTTGAATTTGATCTTTATACTTAAACTTTGTAAACAAAGTTGTTACATAAATAAACAGTGACAAACAAATTAAAAAAATTTGTATATATGAGATTCCATTTCAATTTTTTTCACATACAAAAACCAAATTCATTTGGTTCCGGAAAAAAAAAACCAAATTCAAAGTAAAAGTTTATAACCTAAAATTAATCATATTACTGATACATGAAATCAATTTTACATAATCAATTATTTAATAACACATATGACTTCATTTGTCGTATCTATATCCCCAAAATTGCCAAGCTACTTTTGTCATATTTAAGCATAAGGGGAAATAATTTACATGTGATATTTTTTGGTTCTAAACTCAGTGTATCTCAATACTGTCAACGAAGGATTAATTAGTGTTCGCAGGGTGTGACATCCGCTAGCCAATCATTATCTTAACACCGCCAGTAATCGGACCCGAGAGCAAACCGAGTCGATTCCTAGAGTGTTTCAGGGCAGGCTTTACAACCACTGGGCTAAGAAGTTTGGTTAATTAACATGTGATATGATCATGCGCTTGATATTTTTATTCTTTATTCTTTGCGGATGAAGAGCAAACATTTCATATGACGAGGGCAGAATATATATTCTTATTTAATTTAATAGTAAAATAAACAACATGCAAAGTAAAGCTTAAAAAACATCGAGAAACTAAGCAGAAACATATATTTCAAAATGAATGCTTTTATTTTTCAGATAACGAAAGTAAGAAACTGATCACTCTTTTAATATGTTTTAATTAGAGCAATTATTTAAATATTGAGGTGAGGTGAGTTTATGCAATTTATAAGCAAGTACCACACAATTTATTCCTTTAAATATATGAACAACACTATTTAAAATAAATTTATCCTCCGTTTGGATTGAGAGGAAGAGTAAATAAAAAATAAATATGTAGATAATTTCTCTTGTTTGGATAGTAGAGAAAAAGGGTGAAAATTTTGGTACTTTTTCTCTCAAGGGTTACTTTTTATCAATTGCGTAACAATTTATTATTTCTCTAGGGCTGGAAAATATTTATGACAATGATAGAAGTTTTAATTACATATTAAAAAAAGAAAGAAAAAATCAAGCAGATGGATGATTCGCCCAAACCAACCCATTAGTGTTGAGTAAAGTTTGATTCGGGTTTTACACCTTGAAATTGACTAACCCAAACCAACAGAAATCAATTCATTTTGATAGGTTCAAGCTTTTTTCATCTCTCAACCCGCCCAACCCGACACAGTTACTCTCGTAGTTGAGTTAAAGTTTTTCTAGTTTATGAAATTCAAATTTGGTTATAACCAACTCATTTAACTCGTGGGTTAAGCTAATATGAGTGAGGTTGATTCACCATGTTGGAGAGCTTAAAAAAAGGCAGAAGTAAACTAAATGTGCGGGTTACATAAACTTGGGCCATAGTAAAGAAATCAGATTCCTAATCCATTTCTTCTTGCTTTCTCTTCCTCTTATCTTTACCCTCACAATCGGTGGCCGATCACCATCTACTTCTTCCTTGTTGTCCCAGCCTCAAGCATGCCATCTTCTTTTCCACACGGACCAGTAGACAAGCCACGTGAATATGAGACAAACGTGAGTCAGACGCGTTTTAATGATCGATCTTTTAGTTTCAGATGCAATTTGCTCCAACTCTGATGTTTCAGTCGTCTTCTTCACTAACTGACATTATATTGCGCACCGATGTTTGACCTTTATTTTGAATTTTTTGAGTCAACACTTCCCAAATTCATTACATGACACATATCCTGTGGATTAGAGTGTTTTTCAACCTAACCCAACTCTATATCGCTCTAGCGCTCCGCACATAAACAATGCTTTCCCCTAGATATCTAGTCAGCTGTTGCACCTCCACGTATTTTGGGGAGAACCCGCTAGCTCTGGGCTCGAGTGACATTAATTTCATCCCTAACCACAACTCATCCACTGATTCTTCAATATCACCCAGTTCGGACCTCCACTTAGTTCCATCCAAGCTTCATCCTAATCATGGATAGATCATCTAGATTCGGGTCTATAAGCAGTGACAATTGCCATATGAAGACTCGTACTTTGTTAGTTGAGTAAAATCTCATTAAAATTATGAATTCATGGGTTGATCCAACTCGCGGAACACTCCTAAATCTATCCATGATTCATCATACATAATATTTACTCATTCCAAACATATATATTTTGTCCAATAACAAAACCTAGAAAATTTTTATAGGTTGATATATATCTACACAATTATAATGAATATTAGATGCATCCATCACCTTATTCCTTTGGTTTGACTAAGAAAATAACAACAAGTTCTTGAATCAAAATAACAATATAGATGTTTTATTAATTGAAGTAATTCATTTGGACATGCAGGAAAATTTTTATATTTTGTTAGTCAACTAATAATTAAGGCAACGCTTGACGTATAATTAAACAGAATAAGGTGCGTAGAATGAAATATTCTATTACATTTGAGTCGAATCAAAATGTTGCATATTTTAATATTTTATTTTATTTTATTTATAAAGTGCATAACTGCATAACATAAATTAAAACTCATGTATCCTATTCCGTTGCATTTTGTTATGTTTATGAAATGCTACTTTATCCATGATGACAACTAAAGATGGTGATGGATGGTGCAACCCAATAGGGAGTACTCATTTCTTTGTTTATTAAACTCCTAATATCTTCATTAAGAAATCTTGCACCACTTGTTTAATTTGATAGTCATTTTTTATTATATTGATTTATACACGGGCACAAAAGCAGCAAAGAATCAGAAGAAAAGAAATAAAAATATCTAAAATTTGGGTGGGGGCAAGAAAGAGGGTGGGAAAAACCGACGGTTCAGAATGAAACTAAAACGAAAATAATAAGTGGAAGAAAAAAAAAAAGTAAAAATAAGGCCAAGTTGATCAAGCTGGCTCCATGAAGGAGACAGCAGCATCAAATCAACGGCTGAAAGTTGTGATAATGACATGCTTTTCCACGGTCAAGATTAATTCTCAGGCGTGATTTCGTTTTCTGTTTTCTTTTCTTGTGATAATAATCTCAATGGTCTCAAGTGGTAGATTCTTTCGTACTTTGTCGTACTCGTAGGAATATGACAATTATTTGAATATGTTGCTCTGATAATATATTAAAATACTTCACGTCTATTCTTTCATCTCTCGTTTGGGAAGCGTGCTTCAGGGGAGGAATATATAAATCAGTGTGCAAAGTAAGCATGATGCAGTAATTTAAAACAAAATCTGCACAAATCATGAATGTGGTTAACTTATTTATGTCAATAATTAGCGAAACAGGATTATTAGTTTAAAATAATCTTCTCAAGAATTTGAACATACAAATGCATCGAAAAGAATTATTTGAGATAAAAGTTGTCATAGGAATGCTTTGTATGATGAGTTTTGTAGATAATTTCGAGGCTATATTCTCATGTGATATTTAATTTAGCCTAATAAAAATTTAAATGATTTATTGTAAAATGCAATTTGAGTGATTTTTTTTAGGGATCAATTTGAGTGATTTGGATTTAGCAGTAAGCGTATTATATTATAGAGAATATGATTAAGGCCATTTTTTAAAAACAAATTAACATGCATCTCATATACTGTATGAATATTTGTAAATTTATAAAAAAATAAAAATAAAAAAAAAATTAAAAACATTTAAAATTATAATACGATATATACATAATTAGTCAGTTAGAATATAAAAAGTATTAATTAAAAGGGAAAATAATTAAATCTAAAAAGAAAATGTGTTAATTGTAATATGTAAGTTAAATTTAAAAAAAAGAAAAAGAAAAATTAAGAATGACATATAAATGAGAGTAACCAAAGAGATTCAACTATTTTGAGAGAGTGTAATATAATTTAATATATCGAATTGTCCCGAAAAGCAGAAGTAAATGAAAATTAATAAGTTAATTATCAACAAAAATATTAAAATAAAAAATATTTTTCTCTCTTTTAATGTAGGTGATGTCACGTGATCGAGGAAGAAAAGGGTTGTGAATAGAGGTGGTAAAATGGGTCGGCCCGATTGGGCTACCCCGAATAAGCCTGATAATTCATAGGGTTTGGGTAGTGAATATTTTGAGCCCGAATTAATTCCGGACTTTTTTGGCCCGGCTTGGTGGAACCCGAACCCGAATCCAAAGCGAGCTAGCCTTTGGGCAGCCCGGTTAATTTAACGTATTTTTTTATTTTATTTATATTATTTTCTTAATAAAATTAAATCTTATGAAATTTCTTTTAAAAAAAATGACAATTTCAAAACTCAAAACTTATGCTTATTTCTAATTGACTGCAGGTTTGTTTTAGAAAATTATATATGTATAGAGTGAATGTAAACTGAGTCAATTAGCACCCATTGCCTTGTCCATATTTATTATTTGTTCTATTGCATTAGTACCTATGTTAAATCTCTTTTTTCTTTGATCTTTTTATAAAATACCTATGTTAAATCTCTCACTACAACTCTCAAATGATATGTACATTTTAAAGTGGGGTGATTAGGTGTGCTGCATGTGGATTGAAATTTAACACTACGTGAGTTGGTAGTGCTGGGAATTTAACACACTGTGAGAATCTGTTGCTGGACTTTTGGCATGCTAGGAATTTACTAGCTAGCAGTTGATAACATAATTACTTTAATAATATGATGTAGATCCCTGTTAATACATTTTTGTTAACAATGAAATTTTTCACGACAGTAAAAGTTCCTTAGTCCACTCTTTAACAAGTCTAATAAAACAGTTAAATTATTTAAATTCCAATATGCTGTGCAGCAACAAAATTGATGAGATTCTCTTCCTAATACTACACATTGCAAAACTGACAAAGAGAATCGAGCTGACCCGAACAAGCCCGCAACCTGTATAGAACTGGGTTTGGACACCTTTATTTCAGCCCGAATTGAATTTGGGCCTTTTTGGCCAGGCCCAATAAAACCCGAACCAGCGACGGGCCGGGCTGGGCCGGGTAGCCCATTTTGCTACCTCTCTTTTTTTTTTTTTGGTTATTAACATCAAACAAACATAAACTACAGCCTGGGAAAGGCTACATGAAAAGAATCAGCTAATAACAAATGAGAGATCTCGAATGGAGGTTGATCTAGCACCCTCCATCTTCGATTACTCCTCTTTCCAACCTTAGCAAGCGAGTCTGCAACTTGATTTGCCTCGCGGAGAATGTTGTAACACCCCGTTTTTCGTTAAGTGCTTTATATATGCTTGTTTGTTTGGTTAAAGCCTTAGAACTTAGCTTAGAGTTGTTGTTGAAGGGCTAAGTGAGATTTCTAGGCTTAAAATCCCTTTTGGGTGCATGAGCACGACCATGCTCATGTCCAGCACGACCGTGCTTGAGGCACGCATCTTGTGACTGTCTGAGTCACAAGCAAGGCCGTGCTCAATAGGGTTGAACCTCTTGAAGTTCTTGGCGTTCTTGCTCTAGTTTTGGGACCTTTTGAACAAGTGATAATGGTCCTAATATTTTACTCTTCAATAATTACACATGAATCTAGTTAGATTTTATCAAAGCTTTGGTTTTCTTTATATCTTTGAGTGTGTATCATTACTTTTTTGATGAATATTGTTGGTATCAAAATCGAACAAAAAGTAAAAGTAACAATTATTAATATTTGCAAGTACATCACAGAAGATACATATATCCGTCTCCAAGGAGTCTTTTTTGGATCAAAATGATTCACTAATAATATGATTTTGATAAATCATCATATTTTTAACAATTATTAATTCTTGCAAGTACATCACAGAAGATACATATATCCGTCTCCAAGGAGTCTTTTTTGGATCAAAATGATTCACTAATAATATGATTTTGATAAATCATCATATTTTTAACAATTATTAATTCTTGCAAGTACATCACAGAAGATACATATATCCGTCTCCAAGGAGTCTTTTTTGGATCAAAATGATTCACTAATAATATGATTTTGATAAATCATCATATTTTTATTTTTCTCTCTTAATTATTAAAATAAAAGCCCACATATCAAAGTATTAGTAGATATCGGTACAAAACTTTTTACACTAATAATATATACAACTTTAATAAAACAATATAGGTTCCCTCTTGGCTTGGTGGTTGTAAGGCTTATCCTGAGATATTTTAGGGGTCAACTTGATTTGCTTTGGGTTCGATCCATGAATAGTAATTAGTCATTCATTCTCAGTGTTGGAATACATTGGGTTTAGAAAAAAAAAAATTTATAGGTTCGGATACATACCATGAGAGGAAGAAGTTTACTGAATGTACCTAGACATCAAGGCTGTCATTTTACCTACATTCTGTCTACATTGAAAAAAAATTTATCTGCTCATTTTACTTTTCTTTTTTCTTTCACATCAAAGGATATTTCAAGTCCATATCCAAAAACTAATCTTTTTTGAGATAGAAAAATTATTAAAATACGTTCAATCTTTTCCAATAAAACCTTTTTCATACACATAGTTAGAAATCAAAACCAAATTAATTAGGGTCTATTTAGTTAATTTTCAATTTCCTGTTTTCATTTTTACTGTTTTCATTTTGTTTTTTGTTTTCAAATATTTCTGCAGGAAACACTGAAAATAACTTTTTATTTGTTTTCACTTTTTTGTATAAATCTTTGGATATATGAAACATGATAAAAAAATGTGACACTTTTATAATTATTATAATTATAATTGTTTTTAAAATTAAGAAATAAAAATAAAAAGTTAGAAACAAACCAAACATATCCTTTTCATATTTTTATTGACACCGACCCTGATCATATTTAAGTATCTCAGTTTTCTATCCACTATAATTTACCTTGTCGGTTATTCATTTTACTTTATTTCTTTGACTTCTAGATTGCAAACGAAGTCCTATGCTATAAGTAATATTACTAACACCCAAACATCGCAATCAAATTTTTATTATGATAAAAGACTACGACAAATTCAACTTATTAACATCGTAGATTATTTTACTTCAGTTAGATTTAGTGAATAAAAAATACATAGCTTTACATATATATAATGAGAAATATACTTAAAGATGAAAACCATATCCAATCAAGACAAGTCATGTTCAATCATCAATAATGAAGAAATAAAGACTATAACGGAAACGTACCCGAATTCATGAAAAATGATAGAGAAACTTGTAGTTCTTAGTCTTCCAAGTCAAGCATGCACAATTCTTCTTAAACTATAAAGAGTCTCTCCTTTCTAATGATAGAATGTTAGAAAAGAAAACTGATTGCATATGACTTGGGGACCATAACTTTTTATAATGAGTTCATGCTCTTTCATGAAGAGTCAAGACTCTTAGACTTTTCTTATTCTATTTTATCCCATCATAAAAATAGAAATAAGACTTTAGATATCTACACAATATTTTTCATGACAAGCCTCTCCTTTCTAATGATGGGATGTTAGAAAAGAAAATTGATTGCATATGACTTGGGGACCATAACCTTTTATAATAAGTTCATGCCCTTTCAAGAAAAGTCAAGACTCTTAAACTTTTCCTATTTCTATTTTAGCCCATCATAAAAATAGAAATAAGACTTCAGGTATTTATAGAATATTTTTCATAACAATTATATCCTTAATCATAAATCTTACCTGTATTAAATCATTTTAATTTAGCTAATTAAAATAATAATTTTAACACATTTAAATATTACATGTATCACTCAAAATTTTCTAACATATATATCATCTCGTACGATCTGCATTAGACCAGAGGCACATGATACATACATTGGCTTTATTTCTGAGCCGTCAAAAGGGTGGGTGTGGGGTCCAATTTGCTGGGCCCAATTATTCTGAAGTGAAGAGTAAAGTTTTGTCACTGTAGTTGTGGACCCAATTAAGCAGATGAAAACGAATGGGTCGTTGGCATGGAGCTTCAAAGTATATTACTAGGGTCGGCCCAAGGGTGAAGCTGGTGATGCTAGGGTTTTAGGTCTCCAATTTTTTTTTTTACTACCTATTTTAAATATATATTTTTTACAACGTATATATACCATATTTTCTTCATCTACTAAAAGATGGAACATTTTACAAGATTATATCCCTAGCCTAACTCTTAAATCATTGTCACAAACACGTTGGGAAAGTCGTATTGAAAGTGTAAAAGCTTTAAGATTTCAAACATCACAAATAAGAGATGCTTTATTGAAATTAGTTGAAGTTAATGACGAACCTAAAATAAAAAGTGAAGCTGATTGTTTAGTAACTTATGAGCTTGACAATTTTGAGTTTTTATTAGGCATGACTATTTGGTATGAGATATTGTTTGCAGTAAACTCAGTCAGTAAAAATATGCAATCAAAGGATATGTGTATCAATGTTGCTATATAACAATTAAAAGGTCTTATTTCAATTTTTTGAAAAATATAGGGAAGACTGATTTGAAAATGCTTTAATTTCTACCAAAGAAATTGCTATAGAAATGAATATAAAACCAAAGTTCCGTGAAAAACGTATTATTCGTAGAAAGAAACAATTTGATGAGATTATTGACAGTGAAGTTGTAAAATCTCCTGAAGAATCATTTAAAGTTGATTACTTCTTGTACATAATAGATAAAGCAATCACCTCATTTCAAAGTAAATTTGAACAATTTAAAATGTATCAAAATATTTTTGGTTTTCTATTTAGTATTGAGAAATTAAGGTCATTGGATGATGAAAATTTAAAAGAAAATTGTCTTAACCTTGAACGTTTATTAAAACATAATGACAACTCTAATATTGATGGATTAGATTTATTTTAAGAACTAAAAATTTTAAGAGAAATTATACAAGTGGAAAATGATACACCAATTGACATACTTAATTATATAATAAGGCTTGATTCTTTTCCAAATGCATATATCGCTTATCGAATAATGTTAACGATTCCCGTAAGCGTTGCTTCGACAGAAAGAAGTTTTTCAAAACTAAAATTAATAAAATCTTATCTAAGATCGACAATGTCTCAATAAAGATTAAATGGACTAGCTTTATTATCGATTGAAAAAGATTTGTTAAATGAAATCGATTGCAATAATTTAATAAATGATTTTGCATCCCAAAAAACACGAAAGATAAACTTAAAAAAATAATAATATAATTTTTATAATTTTTTATTATTTTCTTTAAAAGGCCTCACTTTGGAGTTCGCTTTAGGCCTCCAAAAGTGTTGGGCCGACCCTGTATATTACTGTATTAGCAGAGGCAAATATGAAAGTGGACAAAAAGCTAGGTAGGGGGATGAGAAAAGATGGTCACATTATTACAGCATAAAGACTCATTTATAAGGTAACATAATTAATGACAAAACTTTGGTTAATTTTTCTTTTTATACAAAAAGGATATTCATTCATTCAAATTGGTAAAATACATAAAAAACAACACAAATTCAACATCGCCAAAACCAAAAAAGATGAATCTACGAACAAACTCACAACACCCAGGTTAATAGCATAACACGGCAAAATGCCTATAAATGGGACAAAATCAAAGTGACCGGAATATCTATGCCTCCGAATCTGTAACCTTGACGCCCAAGTCTTGATTGAATATGTAATGGTTCCAAGCTGATCTGTCAATCTAAACCAAATGAACACCACAACAAGATGGGAAATCAAACGACGCCGCAACAAGACGACGAATAAAACACTGCCGCATGCAGACGAAGAAAACAAGGAAAAACACGAAAGAAAAACTAGACCTATGTGGAACAACCACTTATTTAGATAAAATGAGATAAAAAATGATGTAGAGGAGTGATTCCAGGTCAAAAGATGACCCAAAACCACCTCCTTCCCGTGGATGAGGAATAAGGAAAAGAGGAGTAGGGGAAAGGTTGAGAGAGAGAGGCAGCTCTACTTTGGTACAATTCTATAGATACATTAGATGTTGTTTTCAATAAAATTATGACATGTATAATAGTTCATCAATAAAAACACAACATATATATGAGCTATTACATATATCTTAACTCTATTAAAAAAAATAGCACCTAATAAACTTATGGAATGGTACCGAAGTTAATTAACCGGACTGGCATGTGAATATAGCAGTGGCATTAGTCATGGCGATAATGTTATGGACCGTTCACAGAGCAAAGGTTGTTAGTTACGCCAAGGATTCTCATCTCATTGGTTCCAACAGTTACCATTTCCATTTATCATCTTGTGTCAAAATAAAGGGATAAGCTCCTTTGACAATTGACTTCCACTGCCCCTTTTGCTTCCCTGAATTCTTGGCAATAACTCCGTCTGAAAAAAGCAGCACCCATCTTCTTTGTGTATTTAGTTATAAAGGGGACTAGTCATAAGTAATAACACATTGTGGGACTAGAAGAACATGGTATTTCTACATCAATTTTCAAACTTCAAAATTCGGTGTTTTAATTTCAATGTGAGGATGTAACACTTAACTCCTGCATAAGAAAAAAGGGAAGAAAAAGAGGTCAAGGATATAAAGCTATTTGACCCTTAAGAAGGCATAGTGTGACCAAAAAAAAAAGAAAAAAGAGAAAAAAAAGGGCTGAGGTGGGGACAACGGTATAAATGAAGGAAGTAGCAAAATGTAAATCATGTCTAGATACATTCTCATTATTCTACTCATTCCTCGTTCATTTGTTTCATCTTTAATCTATCTAATCTAATAAAAACCAAAGTCTGAACCTAATAGGTTTTTTTCCTCGAAAGGCTTGGGAATAGCTATTTATTGAGAACGCCTCCTGGTTAATATCTAGTCGCATCCACATAATTAGTTATTTAGTTTATAATTGACCAGGGCCTATTTATAGGAATTTTGGGTCTTATCCGAAATCTTTAAGGAGACTTAATATTACTGTATTAATTTTTTAACTTTTTAAGTTGGGATCATTCATCAAAGTTTTATAATCAAACAATTTTAACATTTCACTTTCAATAGAATATCAAAATGAGAAGAAAAAGAGAGAGAAAAATGAGAGAACTCAAAAAACTTGAAGTGAAAATATTAAATTTTATAATATATATAATAAAATAACAGTTAAATTTTGGAAATATAAAAAATTAATTAAATCTTAAATAATTACCTCTAACGACTATTTTATCCTTTTGCACAGTTGCATTCCATTTCTCAGTTGTTAATTAATGGCAATTAACTATGACATTTCACAGAGAAGAGTAATAAAGACCCGGAGGCATAAAGGTGTACCATCTTAGAATTTATGTTTGGGCTTAACTTAACCTTAAAAGCTAGCTCATGAGATGAGGGTTGCCCCTCACTTATATAGATTATTCAGACCATATCACTATCCAATGTGGGACTCCAACACCCCCTCATGCCCAGGACTGGACATCTGGAGCATGAAGTTTGCACAACTGGACATCTTCGGGTGGCCCAACTGATCTAGGATAGGCTCTGATACCATATTAGAATTTGTGTTTGGGTTTAACTCAACCCCAAAAGCCTTGAATGTTGAAAGGTAACTAATACACTACCTGTGATTGATTTTCGATCTCAATAATGCATGCATTGTATGTGGAATTAGGTCTTGTTACTCAACCATTTGGAAAGCCAATTGTCATCATATATATATTAAAAAGTAAAAAAAAAAAAAAAAACTGAGGCCCCAAGGTAGTGGTCTTAATGTCCTTACACTCTACATGGCCCTGTTTACAAAAATTATTATACGATAATTTAATCAACGGATTAAAAAAAGTTTATGTACCAAAAATGACTTGATAATATATTTGAAATTGATAGTTATTCATATAGTACAACTATTTCATCTAATTATTTAGTATCAACACATTTCATTTCAATGTTCTTTTTTTTACGACAATAAATGACATATATAGTCATAAGAAAATAAGATACAAATAATTTTATGTGAATATAATGGCAAATAAAAAAAAAGCATAAGTAGGCATAGTACTCAGGTTGGGTCGGGTTTCGAAAGGAGAAACCTGATACCCAACCCAATCCCCTTAGGTCTGACACTTTTAAATCCAACCCAACTCAATCCGAACCAACCTGATTTTTCGGGGTTGGATTAGATTGGCATATCATTTGGTTGACTCGAACCCATGTCCACCCTATTACAAACTTTATCTAATATATTTTTTTGCTTTAAAAAAAAAAAATTCCTTGACATCGATGACTCACCCATCTTCTCTACCAAGCTGGCATCGTGAGTCAATGCTTCAACTTTTTTTTTTAATGATTGTTTTTTAAATTAGGATCCAAACCATTAAATTAACCCATCAACTTATCACCAGTTAATTCACATACGCCAAAATCTTGCTTGCCATTAAATTGAGCCAACTTGGCTTATGACACTTTTCATTTACCCATAATAAGCGAATTTGAGTAATCAAATTTACCCGTCTTGACATCTCTACGTCCGAAAGGGATAGAAAATAACAACTCTTTTTTATCTTCCAAAAAATGTCATGTCGCTCCACCTCCTCCCCAAATTTTACTCAAGATTATTTTAAAGAAAATCTTTCCACATTTTCTTTTTATAAAAATAGAAAAACTTTATAAATTGACCCTTGTTGAAGTTATGTATTTATTATTTTTTCCTTCTCAATGAAACTTTTTCTGGAGGTAGTGAACTAGAATGTGATAAAATTATTTAATTGGAATTTAAGTTTAAGATAAAATCGTCTTAAAAATTTAGGATCACTTGAGTAAAATTTATTAAGAAAAAATAAAAACAAAATATACATGCAAACACTAAGGGTGTGGCATTGTGATAATTCATGTTCTGTGTCGAGGAATAGCAAAGAACACCAAGCGAGTAGGACGAGTGGGAGCAGATGATGAAATCAGACAAACAAAACTTCTAAAAAGAAAATGCCAACAGGAAGAAACCAAATAATGCATCATTTTCACATAAACAAACATGCGTGTATATATATATATATATATATATATATCCCTTGGAAGCAATGCAATTAGAACTTATTAGAAGCCTGTTGTACATAAAGGATGTCTAAAGGACTCGCGTGGGCCAGAGACCTACAGCTAGTTCATTGAAGTGTTTGGTGCTTGAATCGTTAGAAAGCACATTCATTTTGAAACTTTATGAGTCAAGTGTTGATAAAAGTTGAGCCAATATCATGTGGGCGAACAACTACTGATTTTTCATGTTTGATTTCACAAATGAAATGAAAACATGTTTGGTTTCATAAATGAAATGAAAACATGCTAGAAGCATATTCTGCTAGCTACCACACAGAACCTGTCAAAATGCTGGCACTATTGACTATAAATATCTGTAGTCATTATCACATTTATACAGCAATGTTTCAGAAGGTGAAGGCTATGTGGCGATGGTGCAACACCCACCAAAGTGGTGCACCACCTAAGTGGTATAATCTGATTGTTTCGATTGTCACTCGGATAAATTTGACTTTTCAACTTAAATGAGAGTCTTGTATTTTTTGTATTTGCAAAAAAGGGTACTGTATTTTCGTATTTGTATTAATACCCATTATTTTATTAAGTAATTTATTTATTTTATATGAAAAATTTAAATTTTTTTTAAATACCCTCCATGTCAATCGTACCCAAGGTAGTCAAAACTGGACCGGACGGTTGGACCGGTCCAACCGTGAACCGGACAGCAGGGCGGTTCGGTTGACCTTCAGAACCGGCCTTGCGTGGAACCGGTGTGAGAACCGCTGAACCGGTTCAAAACCGTTAAAACCGGGCATAACCGGTTGTGGACCGGCCTGGACCGGTTCCCTGAAAAAACAAAATCTGTGTCGTTTTCGTACGGGCATTTTCGTATGACTTTTTCGTTTTCGTGCTCCACAATCTCCACTCCTCCATAGTTGCTGCTTGCTGCAGCGAAACGACGACGACATGCTGTAGAAGAAGAAGATAAACGTATGAAGCAGAAGAACAAAAACATATGGAGGGAGCAGAACAAAACGTATACTGAGAAGGAATGGGGTTGGGGCGGTGGCTGCTGAATTAAAAAGAGAAGTAGGGTTTCCTTGTTTTAGTAGAAATGGATTTGGGCCCATCCTATCCAAGACCCAAATTCCTTTTGTTTTTTAAAACATGTGGGCTGGTTAATTGAAATTTGTTTTCATAGGCTTTCAAAAAAATAAAAAAAGAATGGGTTGGAGAAATGTCTTCTATAACATATCTTTATATTTGTTTGTAATAATCTCAAAATAAAAAAAAAATATTGGGCTTAATAATTTTAGATGTTAAGTTATTTTTTGTTTAAAATTGTTATATATATTATATTAAGAATTATAAAAAATATTATTTAATTAATACCGGTTCAACTACGGTCCAATCACGGTTGGACCATTGAACCTTAAACCAGTGTCTTCACCGGTTCAATGACCGGTCCGGTTTTAAAAACCTTGATCGTACCCATTCCTCCAGGAGCAAACCCACTTCTCCACCCAACACAAACCAGGGCAGCAGCGACTCCAACGGCTCGCCGGAGAGCTACCCACCCTCCGCCTCCCCCTTGCCCTGACCGCTCAACCTCCTCCTCCTCCTCTCGTCGCCTCCCTCCTCCATGCTGGTCCCCTGATGAAACCCTCGCTGCGATAAGTGGTACTCTCTCGCCATGGATTCCGATGAAACCCTCGCCCTCATCAAGCTCATGGATTCCACGGAGAAAACCCCCCTCTCAAAATCGAGATCGATTATGAGATCAACGTAGATGACGTTGACCGCCCACCCAGTCGGGCTGTCTCTCTTCCCCACCTAATCAGACAGTCTCCCCCTCCTCCTTTTGGAAAGTTTGAAACTTTTTGAAACCTTCTCGTGTTCACCTGATGGAAGCAAGGTGTTCCGGATCTTTGACGATGGAGTGGCGACAAATGACAGACGGTGGGGGGCGGTGAAAATCTGTTTGCGATGGTCACCCAGAAACGGCACCGCCATGCACCTCTGTCGAAAACGAAAATAAATTTACACAACAAAAAATCGTAAAAAAAACTCCCTCTGGTCCTATATATAAGAGGCAAAACCCTAAAACACACAGACCAAGGAAATGCATTGAAATAAGCTATTTGTAATTAATATTCATATAAATTTACAAATTTAACCCTTCAATAATTAATGAACAAACCTACTTGTATTGAAAGTTACACTGTCTCGTAAATACAAACCCTATTATAAATAAGGGTAAAATTGGAAATGAGCATTTAATATTTGTCAAAATACATGCATGTCTCTTATATTTTGGACCAAAAAAAAGTAGTCATTTGCCTTTTATAATAAGGACCGGAGGGAGTATTAATTTGCAAAATAATGAGATAAAAGTTTTTTTTATTAAAAAAACATTATTTTCATATAGGTGAAATTTGCAAATACAAAGAGTATGGGTATTATACTATAATATATTATATTTATATATTTTGACTATACTACAAATTCAACCTCAAACTTTGAATATTTGACCAACCCATGTGGTAAATTGATTGGCCTAAATTTTGGCACATGGATGTTGCACCACTTTGGTGAGTAGTGCACCTTCGACCAAACCGTTTCAGAATCATCTCCCCACTTCCTGCTCACTCCTTTTTTTTTTTTTTAATACTTTGGTTATTGAAGAATCACTTTTTAGAAGTAAAAATTCCTTCAATAATAATATCTATACCTAATTCTCTTTCTTTTTACTCTACACCTCCCTTTTATAAAAAGAATTAAAGGAGAAAAAATTCACTTTTTCTTGCATGTCTCTGTCTCTCTTCATAAGAAAGGTGCAGAACACAAATATAGAGAATAAGATGATGGGTAACTACATCAATTTACTTCAGAAAATAGATAGAAATTACAATATTTTGTTAGTTTATCTTCTTTTTGAATTCTGTAAAAGAAATAGAAATTTATACATTTTTTTTATTCTTTTTAATTTGCGTAGGAATAAGCTGCAAGGGAGAAGCAAGATTCAAGAAGGTATCCTAGCTAGAGGCATATATAACTACAAAAAAATGCATTTTAGTGACCGAATTTAGCGACCACTCTTAATCGGTCGCTAAATATGAAAATTCGGTCAATAAATATGGAAATTTGGTCTCTAAATCGGTCGCTAAATAGTTTAGCGACCGATTTAGCAACCACCAAACGGTTGAGCGACCACCAAATTCAGTCGCTAAATACGAAAATATGGTAGCTAAAACGTTTAGCGACCGAATTTTCGTATTTGACAACCAAATTTGGTGGTCGCTAAATACCTCTTTTTTTTGTAATAACACATAAATTTAACGCCCAACTCTGGACACATGGATTGCCTCTGTCATCCTAGCGTTTAGCGCTGGAGTGTTTGATAGCACTACCTTTCAAGTGATCAACGTTGGCAGTGCGAATGTAGCAGATTTTGGGACTTATGGTTCATTCTTTGAAGAAAACTCTGAAAATCAAGCTTTTCTTGTATGGACGTTGGGGATTGATGCTTTGGGAACAATCCTTGAAGATCCAGTGCCTCCTCCATAATTCTCTTCTTCTAACTCTCCTATTTTCCTGATTGTTAGCATGTTTATGCAATTATTTTAGGTTAGGGGAGGATGATGTCCTTTGTGAATTCAATGTAAGTACAATTTGTTATCTCAATCCAATCATTTCTTCTAAATTTAGTGACTTGTTCCACACATCATGCTTTTCTTGGATCAGCTACCTAAGAATTGATGTTAGCTTATTTGATTTTGAAATTGGAAGATTGGAGGTAGAATCTGAACTAAAGTATTCACCATTATCGGGATCCTAAGGATAAGACTAGGTAATTGTGAGTTCTTGTGATTAATGCTTGATTCAAATTAAGAAGATCTACGGAATTAGGGTTCTTAGGTTGAAACAAATGGATTTTGTGCCAAGGATGTGATTTTATTCTATAAAAACAACAAATTCTATCTGAAATGGACAATACTTTCATGGATCAAGGAACAAAAGGATTCTACTCCTAACCGCTGTGATTTTGCTGACTCTCCTTAACTACTTTGCATTTGTGTGTTGTTACTGCATTTGCATTTTATTTTATTGGGTTGATTCATGTTAGTCCACTGCATATACTTTTGTTTTATATTTTTTACCTTGTACTGTAAGCTCAAATAGTAATAAATTTGCGAGTTGATAATTGGAACATAATCCTTGTTGGGAGCAAAGCTCTATTCATCATTTTATTATTTATTATGATTTAGTAGACTTGCCAATTTGTTAACAAGTTTTTGATGCCATCATTGGGGGTTGTTGATTTCAATATCAATAAAGCAAAAGGGTTGCTAATTTGAGTTTTTTTTTTTTCTATTTCAGTTTTATGTCTTAGTGTAGTTTACGTGTTTCTAAATTTTTTTGTTTTCTTGTGTTTGATTTTAATTGCTTATGTCTCTAAGTTGTCGCTATTTTTTGTTTCTAAGTTTATTTTTGTATTTTGATTTTGATTTTGATTTTGATTTTAGTTTACCTGTTTGTGCCCCTGCCCTACACTGACTAGAACGAATGTTTGGAATTACCTATATGCACTAAATGAAATGTTTTTGCAGCGATTTTATACTCCTTTTGAACAATTACAGAAATTTTAAGTAGGTGCATCGTGCTCTAACTAATTAGTGTGTGATTTTTGCAGTGGAAACCATGTAAGTGGTGCTTGTGAGGAAGCATGACAAAACTTCTAAGAACCAGTGGGTTACATGGGAAAATATCAAGAACAATCATTTCTCTTTCGGGACTCTCCACAGCAATTTCAACAAGAGATGACCTCATAATTGGAAGAAACATGGTTTCTCGTTATATAACAAACCACTATGTCAATGCAAGAGAGAAAGATGCGCCTACAGAATCTAGAGTATCATGTGGTATGCATATCAAAACAGGTTCATGAGGGATTCCAACCTACAAATCTCGAGAACCATGCTAACATTCATGAGAAGGAGGATGCACAAGAATGGAAGAGCCAAGAATTTACACAAGAAGAAGTCCATGTCCAAGAACAATAAATTGAGGAAAGGATTGGTGAGGAGTTAGAGGAATTTGTGAAGGGTGCTGTTAAAATTGAAAAATAATAATAATTCATATAGTTTCTTAATAGAGAACCCCATGTACCTACTCCTTATGCTTAAATGCATCAGGTTGAAAGTAAAAATGAGGAGATAGTGAGTAAATTAACAAGAGTTTCCACTACCATATAAGGAGCCAAGTTGAATGAGACAAGAATTCAGGTTATGAAGCCACAAAATGAAGGACAATATATGACAATACTAGTTCCAGCACTTGCCAAAGTTCTTCACCTAGGTTGGCCAAATAGAAGAAGTTTACTTAGGACACGGTTTAAGATCTTTGACAGAGGCGAAAATACCCATCAAACTTCATGCCATCTTGAAAAGAGCCCCAACGTCAAGATAAAACGTTGAAGTAGCTTTGCTTGGGAGGCAACTCAGAATTAATTCTTACTATTTTTGTTGTACTTTGTTTATCCAATTTTTGAATTCAATTATTGTTTTTGTTAGAATAATGCTTGGTGTTATAATTTGCAGGAGGTCACCTGTAGATGTAGAAACTTTGAGTGAGCATTTGAAGGCTATAGTAAGAAAAATGGAGATTAAAGCGATGTTGAAGAATGCTGCAAAATTCTGTAGGTTATATGTGAAATGAATAGATTAAAACACGAGAAGGGGGGTTGAATTGTGTTTTAGTTAACTTTTTTGAAAATAAGAAAGTTTTCTTCTCAAATAGAAACAGACACTTAGATCTGTCTGATATTAAACAGGTTTAATGAAAACTTAGCACTTTCAACCCAGTTAGCACAATAAATATAAAGCCAACTTAAGAAGATAAGGGAAGAGAGTTGACACAGAGATTTATACTGGTGCACCCCAAACCTTGGGCTACGTCCAGTCCTTGGTTTCATCAAGTATTAACACTATAACTGATCAGGTTACAGACAGGTATTGTTTGCACATCTAGCCTCCTCAGGCTCAACTAACAAGTATTGTTTGCACATCTAGCCTCTCCAGGCTCAAAACAAGTATTCTTTTGGCAAGCCTCTTTGTAACACCCCGTTTTTCATATAAGTGCTTTTGTGCGTGCCTTGTTTGTTTGGTTAAGCCTTAGGGCCTAGCTTAGAGTTGTTCTTGAGGACTAAGTGGGATTTCCAGGCTTAAAATCCCCTTATACTACATGAGCACGCCCATGCTCGTGTCCAGCACGCCCGTGCTTTGAAGACGCGTCTTGTGACTGTCTGAGTCACAAGCACGGTCGTGCTTAATAGGGAGCACGACCGTGCGCAGTGCATGACTGCGTCTCGCTGACGCTAAGTTGAGCACGTCCATGCTCAACAAGGAGCACGACCGTGCTCAAGCATGAATGCGTCTCGGTGACGCTGATGTAAGCACGACCATGCTTAAGTGGGTGCACGACCGTGCTCGGGGCATAGTTTATAAATAGAGGCAGTATCACGAGGGTTACCGTGTTAAACCCTATTTTGGCATATTGGGCAATCCTAGTGTGGCAGAAACTTCTTCTCTCTTCCTTCCCTTGAACCCGTTGAAGTTCTTGGTGTTCTTGCTCTAGTTTTGGGAGAGGAACATGCACGTTAGTGTCTTGTAAGGTAAGCCGGTTATCCCTCTTCTATTTCCTTTTCCTTTTATTGAATTGGGAACTAATTGGTTAACCTTTTTGTTGGCCAAGGCTTGATTCGTTTGTCAAGGCGCTTGAGGGAACGCGGCCAGTTTGCTACCAGGAGTCTGATCTTCATACCAAGTATGGGAAGGAGAAATAGTATGAGTATGTAGGCTTGGGGGTAGCGTAAGACAAAGAGTTACCCATGACCCTTTCCTTGTTAACATGTTTATAACTTTATATGATTAATTGTTATTTGATGATTATCTGTTGTGATGATAATATTGGTATGAATGTTCTTATTATTTGTTATTGTCTGTTATGAATATGTTAATATTATGATGCCATGATTATGATGAGTATGATGTTATTTACTATTGTTGATGTTGTGCTCTTAATGAATGTTGATTGTTGAGGATGTTAATACCAAAATAATGATAAGACGTTAAAATACGTTAATGATAATAATGAGAATTAAGGAATGTTTCTCCCAGTTGTTCATAAGACATGAATATAGTATGAGAGGTATGGTTATGTTCATAGGGCTTAGTTAAAGACCCTATGATTGATTAGTGAGTGTTCTAGGAACATTAATAATGGAGCTATGATTAAAGGATTAATTCCCCATGATGATAAGACATGAACAGTAATGAAGAACAGTTAAGATTAATGAAGCTGATGATTAATGGATTAGTAATAACCATTAGGATTGAATCTGGCTTGTTCCCAATAATTGGCAAAGGGTCTGTGACCCTTCTGCCAGACCAGCAGGGCGCACACTTGAGCACGCCCGTGCCCAACAGGGAGCACGCTCGTGCTCCCATTCAAATCCGAGATTAGGGCGCGCTGGTTGAGCACGCCCGTGCTCAACAGTTAGCACGATCGTGCTTGACTGTGAGCTCAGCATGACCGTGCTAAGGGGTGAGCATGCCCGTGCTCACCTATGCAGAATAGTACAGAAGCAGAGGTTTCACCCCAAATGCTCTAAAAGACTTAATAAAATACCAACGAAACATGAAGACCAAAGACAAGTGAAAAGATGATGCTGAGCCTTGATGCTTAGTGGTCAAGGTGTTGATGATGATGTACCTTAGTAGCCTAGTGGCCAAGAGGGCCTTGATGCTTGATGGTCAAGGTGGTAATCTCTAGTGAAGAATGACTAGAGTGTTTAATAATGAATACGAAATGGTAATGATAATCCTCGAGAGCCGAGTGGTCGAGGTGTTGATGGTGATAAACTTGGGTAGCCTAGTGGCCCAAGCGGAGGTGGTGGATGCTGTTGTATGTTTGTGTTGAGCATGCATTCACGCATCAGAGATGTTAGTGGAGGTTATACAACATAGGGGAGGTCGTCCACATGTAAGACAATCTGGCCATCCGTGGTGATTCATCCGAGACTGAGGGGATCAGGTATCCACACGATGGCGCACCCGTGAATAAGGTGCGTCGGCTATCCTAGGGATCCACCCATGGTTGGTGGATTGGCCTGGCGTTGGTACTTTTTGGTCAATGTAGAGATGTAACTCTGAAGTTGGCTTCCTGAGATAGTTTGGATCCACATGCATAACAGAGTAATGGAGTAGAGTTGCATTGCATAGTATACACGTTTGTATGATGATAATTATATATGTTATATTGTTGTCTGCTATAACATGATTGTTTGATGTATGTTCATCTTGGTAACTGCTTCCTTGCTGTTATATTCATATATATGTTTACTCCCTATCTCTATGTTTCTTGTTTTGGGGCATGTATCATTTATGCAGAGGTCGATGTACAGCCAGTTGAGGAGTGACTCTGAGGAGCCGCAACTCGTAGATAGGATTTCCGTTTCAGTAGTTGTTTAGTTTGTTTCCAGTTGTATCCGAGTTGTTTTATCGGATTGGTTATACCAGCTCTGTTTATGTTTTCAGTTATGTTATGTTTTCTTTATAAACATGTTTAGGCTATTTCCGCGTTATGTTACAATGCGGCAGTCTCTGCCCGGTTTTTAACATTATATATATTTGAATGTGTTCTCTCTCTCTTTTCACATCTGTGTTATCGCTTTTAAATACATGCGGGGTAGAGGGTGTCACACTCTTCAGGCTCTACAAATGGTAAGAGTTGAATGAAGCAGCACCTTCAAGATTTATTACTTTGTAAGTCAACGGAAAAAACACTTAATGAGTGAATCAGGATTTAGGTTGGTATGACCGAAGTACTGACTTCTCAATAAATACAAATGATTGAGCAGAGAAATATTCTAAGAAGAACTTAGAGAGCTTTGAATGCGAAGAGAGTATTGAATGCTTGAGTGATTAAGTTCAGGTGTGTAGTCTTCAGAAGCCTTTAAAGTCTTCTATTTATACTCACCAGCAATAAATCCAATGAGTTGTATTCTTCATATGAGTAAAGCTTTTGTTCTTTATACATTAATGCCAAAGAGTCGTTCTAAGTCTTCATTTAATGTTTATGATCGTTGGAGAGCTTCAAGACTGGTTGAACGAATTTGTTAGCGTTGCTTCATCAGAGTGCAACTTGATTCAGAGCAATAACAGTTGCTTTTCAGACTTGGGCAACGGGACTTTCCTTGTGCAACATGGGTCTGCGATGGCATAAAGGTTACTTTGCTTTTTACAACAAAATGAATTTCAAGCATGGATTGATGCTTTAAGCTTTTGAATTCTAATTTCTTGATTTGAAAATGCAAGGGAATATTCTTGTCTTTCGAATAAGATTGGAGTGAAAGACTTTCTGTCAAGTTGAAGGATAAGACGCATTTTCATAGCATGTTGATACTGAGTCTTACTTCAGAGGCTTTTTGTTATCAAAACACGGTCGCATCTTTTAGACTTGTTGTTTTGCCAGAATGCTTTTTGATTTACGATCGGCACACTTAATACACATATTAGCAAACTTCAAAAGGTTCGATTAAAATCATTCTTTGTTTGGATTCATCAAAATTAAATATGTCAAAAACTTAGACTTAACAATCTCCCCATTTTTGATGATGACAAACATCTTCTTATGATTTTATTGAACTTCAAATAAAAACAATAATAAGAGTTAAGATCAGACGAATATATTCATGCTTCCCCTAAACTTATGCTTATCTTTAACAGATTTTAGGGTTGAATTTTAATTTATCAGAACATCAGAGCATTTGATCAGAGCACATAGAGAGATTATAGATGTGATGCATAAAGGCATTCAGACGCATAAATATCATGTTATATTTTCTTTCTGTTTCTCCCCTTTATTCTCCTTTTATACTTTCTCCCCATTTTTGTGACACCCTTCTACCCATACATATAATATAAGCAATAAAAGGCATATAATAAAATAAAATAACATACATCCTTTATAAAATGGTCAATGGATAGAAAAGTCCCACATGAACAAGTTCACAAACGCGAAAAATAAACCAAGTTTAAAACTAATAAACAAATAAAACAATAACAAACGTCCCAACCTGATGTCACAACAGAGCTGGTATAACCGTTCTGTACATCACGGAAAAACAACTGAAACTAACTAATTAACAGAGAGAAAGGCCCTAACTATGAGTGATGGCTCCTCAGAGTCACTCCTCTCCGGGCTGCTCGTCATCCTCTGCATAAAGCCAACCAGACCAAACAAACAAACAGAAAGAGGGGAGTAAGAATCATGTAAACATATTCGACAAGAGAAGCAAGGTAAACAAACAAGCATGGCAACATCATAGGAATACATCAACATATAAATCCATACACAACAACATCACATCAACCAAGTATGCTAATGCGGTGTAATGCAACTCTACTCCACTACTCCAAAATGCATGTGGATCCAACTAACTCAGGATGAACGACTTCGGAGTTACATATCCGTATTGGCCATAGAAGCACCAACACCGGCAGTTCACCAAATCTCGGATGAACTCCATGGATAGACAACGCATCAAACCGTGGATGCCTCATCACGGGGGGCCGCAGTCACCAAACCATCGGGTGACCTACCGTGGATGGCCGGATCACTGTACTCTCGGGCGATCTCCCCTATGTCGAACCTCCCCCTCAACCATCAACTCCAATGCTCCATGCATGGCACAACAACAAACAATCAACAACCACCTCTTTTGCTCGGGCCATGAGGCTCCCAAGACTTCAAAATCAACATGCTTGGGCCGATAAGCACCCAAAACTTCAACATCATCAACACCTTAGACCCAAACCGTGGGGTCAAGGTCCCCTTGGCCAATAAGCACCAAGGTACATCGTGCGATGATCCAACGGATACCGACTTAACTATCTTATCATCTTTAGTTATTTTCATTAATCATTAACCGAGTTATCTAATACATAACATTGATTGATTGTATCATCTATCATTATTGGGGAAAATAGGGTTTGAAACCCCTTAAAGTCCTTAATTATGTTCTCTGTCCTGAGGGGTGAGCACGGGCGTGCTTAACCCCAGCACGGGCGTGCTGCCACATAAGTGAAGTACGGTCATGCTTCCTTTTAGTCACGGTTGTGCTCAGCTGCACGGTTGTGCTCCTCTGCGGTACGACGATGCTTAATGCGCGGCCATTTTCTAGAATTCAAACTAGGAGCACGGGCGTGCTCCTTGTTCAGCACGGTCGTGCTCAATGCACGACTGTACTGTTCTGGGCAGAAACCAAAACTGAATTCAAAACCAAAATCTTAGGTTTTTAATCCATTAATCCTAGGTCAGTTAACAACATATTTTAGGGCTTAAACGTCACCATCAAAACTCAGCCAATCATTCAACATCATCATGCCAATAACAATCATCAACACAATATCATATTCATATCAAGATAATCAACATAAACATCAAGAACATGTTATCAAAACAGCCAATCAACCAGCATATTAGATCATACATTCATACATAACAAACCGGGGTTATGAGAACCCCTTTACCTTACACTACCCCCACTACCTAATGTATACACTACCCTTCTCCCTATACCTGGTGTAAAGATTCCCAACGAAAGCTAAGCGGTAAACCAAACCCGTTTCCTCGAGCGGCTCAAAGAGTTCCCCAAGCCTTGGTCAAAACATAAAAAAGGAAACCATTAATCCTCAATTCAAGAAGAAGAAAGGAGTTAACAAAAAGGGATGACAAGGTGCATGAATTTTACCTGGTTTAGAGATCCAAACAGTAAACACAATGAACACGTGTTCGCAACGGTGTTCCCCAATTGAAGAACGGTGGAAAACAGTGAACAAAATGATCCCTAGAGAGATAGTTTTTAGAGAAAAGAGATGAGACCTCAAAGAGAAAGGTGGGATGCAGTTTCTGAGTGTTAGAGTCGTGTAAACTAGGGTTTAGGGTGTGACTTAAAGGTTTAAAACGAATTAGGGTGCAACTAGGTCGAAACAGAAGCCCCAAAATGCTGTCAGCGTTGTTACGCCGGGATCAGAAAACGTAGGTCGTGCAGATTATGCAGAAAACTAGAATGTGAGTTTTTCTGCACTTTAGACCGGGCTCATAAACTTACGTTGGGCGCAGACTCTTAGGCCGGGCTCAAAAACTTAGGCCGGGCGGATCCCAGAAAACCAGAATTCATTGTTACGACCCTCCCAAAGGCTAAACTACCTCCAACATACACATATGCATAAATATCAAACATATCAAACATATAACAACATATAGATGCCAAAACTAACACATAAACATAAGGGTGAATCTTGGGGTGTTACACTTTTTATCAGCAAAAAGAGAAATAAGCAGAAATATAACTGAAATAACTTGTATTTATTAAGAACATCATTGACAAGTACAATGCTTAGGAAAAAGAAAATACAAAGGAAAATTAAAGATTTTATTTTTTCAATGATCTTCCGAAGCGTGTCCATAACCTTATCCATCGTTTCACGAAGACCGATGATTTCAAATATGGCAACAGGATCCATACCAATGATAATGGATGCTATTTTAGCGAAGTCAACATGTGCAGATGAGGTAGAGGGACCAGGTTCAGAAGTGGCATTTGATGTCTTAGGAGGTTCATAGGGAAAAACCTCAAGATATTGTCAGGGAAGGGAGTAACCAGAAGAAAAGATAAATGTAATGTCAAAGATCAAAGGGAAAAGAGAAAGAGTTAAAGGATAAACTGAGTGCAACGAACAAAAAAGTTTCAAACAGAGAATTCTAGAAGAAGTATGTTAAATATTAGATAAATAAGAAATAAGAGGAGATAGGTTGGTAAAAAACCAAGATAAATTTTGAAAAGAAACAGGGAAACTAAAAGTGTAAACAGAAAAAAAGTTTTCATAAAAACTTAATAATAAAAAGAAAAGGAGTGAAAATGAAGGTTGGTTGAAAGGGTAGAGTTGCCTTGCTTCTGCTCTATCTTCATCAGGGTATCCAACCCATGAAATATGATAAGAAGAGAGTCTTGCTGTGCCGGTTGGCGTCTCAAGTTTCTCAACCAGGGACAATCCACAATGATGAGCTGGGTCTTGAAAGACTCTTGATTTAGGATGGCTCATGAAGAATGTGGACCATATTGGAAACTTCAGCTTCTTTTCAGTCCTCTTCAGTCAAACAAAGGGCTTCTTGCTCTTGGGTTGCAGTTTCTGTGGCTTGCTATATGGTCCTCTGTCGGGACAGATTTTCAGAATTATGTCTGGCTACATACAAGCAGTAGGATTGAGCTTGTATTTCCAAGAGGCTCTGTTTAGCCTAATTGCAGCCTGCTCAGCAATGAGATTGCAGGTCGCTTTAAGATCATCTGAACTTAGAATGTCAGGATTGATGAGGTCAATTGGCTGTGGGGTAGTGGAAATATATCTGAATGGAGGGATGTTTGTTTTTGGTATACCTCTGTGTGGTGTGGTTGGAAGTGAGGGTGGTGTTGGTAATGAAGTAGTGATGGGTAAGATGAGTGAGTCAAATACTTGTGTGACAGGTAAAAGTGTTTGATTTACTTGTCATGGTGAGGGAGATGGTGAGGAATGGTGATCTGAGAGGTGATCTTGTGGGAAGTTTGGTTGTGGTACAGGTGAGGCATTATCTGGAGTGAGGTTTAAATTGAAGTTTCTGAGTGAAAGGGCAAGAAGGATTTCAGCAATGGTGATTTGGTTATGAAGGGGAGTGTTTTGTGATGATGGTGTAGGGGAGGAGGTAGAAGGTGAGGGTAATTGAACTGGTGAAGGAGGTGAGGGATCAGATGACCTTACTGGTGATGTAGCAGGTGACATAATCTATAAAGGAATCTGCACAGGCTCAGCAATCTTCAGCCTTGTACACCTTCAGGCCGGTGTAGCTTCAGCTACAGCTACAGCTTTCCTCTTCAAATCTTTTTGAGGGGTAGCAGCTTTCCCCTTGGCTATTTCCTTCTTAAAAACCTTGGAAATAGGTTGGTCATCATCATCATCAGATTCCACTGTGATGACCAACTTTCTCTTGACTTGAAGCTTGTGTTTGACCTTGGGGTCCAAAGTTACAGACAACTCAGTGGCCTTTGAGTCATCAGACTCTTCAGAGACTTCTTCTTCAGACTCTTCTAAAGGCTTCTTGTCCTTTGCTTCCTCATCAGAATCAGGAATCTTTCCTGGTTTCCTCAGCTTCATCTTAGAGAGATTTCTCTCATCTATGGCAATAACCATATCAACCTTGCCTGTGGTCAGTTGAATACCTCTGATATCCAGCAACTTGGTAAACAACATTCCATAAGTGTAGGAGGTTCTGTTCTGAGGCTTGACCATCTTCAGCATGTATTTGAAGATTATATCATTTAGATCTATCTTCCTCAAACTCAGAAGATGAAATAGGGAAAACCTATCCATCTTGTTGACATTGTCTTGAGCATTTGTCCTCAGCATAACACAATTGATCAGCAAGACATGAAGAAATCTTCCTTTTGGAATAAGTTTTGAAGCAACTTTATTCCTAGGGTTAGACGCTCCGAACAGAACCCTATTAACAACATCTTCGCCAAAATATTCTTCGCAATTATCTGAGAAGGCATCGCCTTATCTAGGACAACCATTTACCTTCTGAATACTATTGAGAGTGAAGGAGTAGGGTCTCCCATTACACTGTGTCCTGATAGAGATGTGGGATTGAGACATTCTTTCTTCAGCTTTTTCCCAGAATTTCTGAAGTAAGAGTGGGTACACCGGTTCATGAAGATCAAAGAAATTGACCCATTGTGATGCTTCCAACTCAAGCATCACATTCATTCCACCTTTGTTGACTTTATTCATCTTGACAAATCTTCCATGAATAATCATAGAGATGTCATCAATACTCATTCCAAGACGATCATCAGCACGAACAAATTTCTTTGAGGGTCCTTTGGGTGCCATGGATTCGGGTTGAGAGAAGAGAAGGGTTTCGAAAATATTTTCACACGAGAGAGAGAAAAGTGAATGATTTGATACGATGAAGGGTTTCTGACAAAAGAGTTTTCCTTTTAAGAAAGAGGTTTCAAAAAGTGCAGTTGAGAATAATAAAGACAAAAATGTTTTGAATTCAAATAGTTTTAGAAAACTGCAATGTAAAGTCTCAATCACTAATCCGTGTCATTAGACGGATTCTCAGTACAGACGCATTATAGCAAACATTATTCATTTATGAAATGCATGTTCAGATTATCTCAATATAAATGGATCTTTCTTCAGCTAAGGGTTTTGTAAGAATATCAGCCCATTGATTTTCAGTTTTGCATATTTGATGTCAAAAACACCTTTTGAACATAGTCTCTTATAAAGTGATGTTTGATTTCTATATACTTAGCCTTAGAATGCTGTATAGGATTCTTGGATAAACTTATAGCACTAGAGTTATCACACTAAACAGATATATTATGCTAAAACATAGAATAGTCTACAAGTTGATGTTTTACCCATAAAAGTTGTGAACAACAGCTTACAGCTGAAATGTATTCTGCTTCTATAGTAGATAGGGCAATTGTGGTTTGTTTCTTGCTTGTCCATGAGACTAAACTTGCTCCAATGAAGTGACATCCTCCACTGGTACTTTTTATTTCAAGTCCGTCTCCAGCATAATCAACATCACAGAAACCAACTAATCTGTACTCTTGAGTTCTTAAATACATCAAATCAAGATTAGTTGTTCCAAGTAAATATCTAAATATTCTAATAGCTTTGAGATGGGATTCTCTTGGGTCAGATTGGAATCTTGCATACATACAGACACTGAATTGAATATCAGGTCTACTAGAAGTTAATTATAGAAGAGAACCAATCATACCTCTGTAGGTAGTTTGATCTACCTTTTTACCTTTCCCATCTTTGTTCATATTTGCATTGGGTTGCATGGGAGTTTTCATTGGCTTTATTGTATCCAATTTGTACTTCTTTAAGATCTCCTTGGTGTATTTTTGTTGATGAATGTATATTCCATCATTGGTTTGCTTGATTTGTAGACCAAGAAAGAACTTCAATTCTCTCATCATGCTCATCTCAAATTCATTCTGCATTAGCTTAGAGAAATCCTTGCAGAGCTTTTCATTAGTAGCACCAAATATAATGTCATCAACTTAGAGCCTTCAAAACCAGGTAGTTGTTTAACATACACTTCTTCTTCAATTATTCCATTTAGAAAAGCACGTTTTACATCCATTTGAAATAAAGTGATTTCGTGTTGTGCAGCATATGACATGAGTATGCGAATAGCTTCTATTCTAGTTACTGGTGCAAAAGTTTCAGTGTAATCAATACCTTCTTGTTGGTTATAGTCTTGAGCTACAAGCATTGCCTTGTTTCTGACATCTTTGCTATCTTCATCAAGCTTGTTTCTGAAAACCCACCTTGTTCCAATAATTGATTTTCCTTTTAATTTTGGAACTAGTGACCATACATTATTTCTTTTGAACTAATTTAGGTCCTTTTGCATTGCTAAGATTCAGCTTTCATCTTCAAGAGCTTCTCCAATATTTTTAGGTTCTATCTCAGATAGAAATGTCATATTGTTTGAGTCTTTGAATGCTGATCTCGTTCTGACTCCATGAGAGGGATTGCCAATGATTAATTCTCTAGGGTGATGTGTATTCAATTTCCAGTCTCGTCTGGGTTCGATGTCAGACACTTGTTTGGTAGGTGGTTCAGACGCTTGAGTTGATGCTTCTGCATTCTCAGTCTTTAAGTTTTCCTCGATCTGAACATCTTGTTTTCCAAGATCTAAACCTGCAATATCAT
Source organism: Echinosophora koreensis (assembly GCA_035048595.1). Taxonomy (NCBI): domain Eukaryota; kingdom Viridiplantae; phylum Streptophyta; class Magnoliopsida; order Fabales; family Fabaceae; genus Echinosophora; species Echinosophora koreensis. The sequence continues at coordinate 50,101 of JAPCYP010000275.1, forward strand.
CTTCAAGATCTGATAGTTCCTTATCAGTCTTTAAACCATCGTTAAATTTGACATGAATAGATTCTTCCATTACTTCAGTTCTAGAGTTATAAACTCTATAAGCTTTAGATATGTCTGAGTAACCAAGGAATATAGCTTTATCTGCTTTGGAGTCAAACTTTCCAAGTTGATTCCTAGTGTTTAGAATAAAACACTCACACCTGAAAGCGTGAAATTAAGAAATGTTGGGTTTTCTACATTTCCACAATTCATAAGGTATTTTGTTTAAGAATGGTCTTACCAAAATTATGTTCTGCATATAACAAGCTGTGTTCACTGCCTCAGCCCATAAGTATTTTGGGAGTTTTCTTTCATTGAACATAGTCAGAGCCATCTCTTGTAGAGATATTTTTTCTCTCTACTACTCCATTCTGCTGAGGAGTTCTTTTGGAGCAGAGAAGTTGTGAGAATTTCCATTTTCTTCACAGAATGTATTGACCCGTGGTCACTTCTGATAGCTGAGATGCAGAATTCTTGCTCATTCTGTACTTTCTTACAGAATATAGAAAACATCTTAAATGACTCATCCTTGTGGGTTGGGAAGAGTATTCATTTATATCTAGAATAGTCATCCACTGAGACAAAACCATATTTCTTTCATGCCTTACTAGCAACACTTACTGGACCAAATAGATCCATGTGCAACAGCTGTAGTGTTCTAGAAGAAGATACCGGATTTTTGGATTTGAAGCTAGATTTAACTTGCTTCCCACATTGTCAAGAGTCATATAGGACATCCTTTTTGAAACTAATATCAGGCAAACCTTTCATAAGGCTATATCTCTACAACTTGGTTAATAGTTTCATACTTGCATGTCCCAACTTCTTATACCATATCCATCTTTCATCTTCCCTTGACACAAAACAGGTCACACTTTGATCAGACAGTTCAGTTAGATCAATCTTATAAAGATTTTGTTGCCTGTTTGCTGAAAATAGAACTTTGGCATTTGTGTCTTTGACTATACATGCATTCTTAGTGAAAGGAAACATTGTATCCATTATCACATAATTGACTTATGCTAAGCAGATTATTTCTTAATCCTTCAACTAAAAGAACATTAGAGATATGTGGTAAAGGTGATCCTCCACCAATTTTACCTATCTCAATAACCTTTCCTTTCCGGTTCCCACCGAGAGTGACATGTCCTCCTTCTTTAGGTTGGAGGTCTAGGAACATAGACTTTTCTCCTGTCATGTGTCGTGAGCAGCCATTGTCCAGGTACCGTGATAGGTGTGCTCTTTGTCCTATTAAGGATATCTGCAACAGGAATAATCAAGGCTTTAGGTACCCATATTTTCTTGGGTCATTTCTTGTTAGTTCTTGAAGTTTGTGACAACTTATTTATTGTGTTAATACACTTAGACGTGATATGTCCAACTTTATCACAGATTTTGCAACTATCCTTGTTAGAATATGAATTAACCTCATCATAAAAAGATTTAGGCTTTTGTCCTAAGATTTTGTTAGATACTTTATGATACGTCTTGTCAATGAATCCTATGCCACTTTATCAAGAGAGGGTTTCTCACTTCCTAAAAGCTTAGTCAGATTATCTCTGCCATTGACAAAACAAGCAAGATCAGAGGTGAGCTCTTCTACTTTCTGTTGAAGTTTGACAACTTCTTCAGACTGTGGCGTCTCAACTATGATCTCAGCCTTAGGCTTTTCAGCCTTTAGTTTACTGTTTTCCTGAGACAGTCTGTCACACTCTTGGGTCTTATCTTCATGCTCTTTTAATAGTTTCACATATTGTCTCTTAAGTGTTCTGAAGGCCTTAGTTAAACATTTAGATTCTTCAATCAATTCATCATAGACATCTTGGAATTCTTAAAGATTAGAATTTACCTCTGAGTCGGAATCAACATCTACCATGAGACATAGATTTGCTTCTTCACTTTCTGCATCTTCCTCTGATGAACTGCCATCTAGATCTTCCCATGTGGCCATCATCCCTTTCTTTTTCTTCTTGTAGAACTTCTTGAAGGGTTGCTTCTTCAACTGAGGGCATTTAGATTTAATGTGTCCTGGCTTCTTGCATTCATAGCACACTATAGGACTTTTATCTGAAATTTTGCTTTCTTTGAAGAACTTTTCTTTGTTGAACTTCTTGAAAAGTGGTCTATCCTTTCTGGAATTGTTATTTTTCCATAGCTTCCTCATTTTTTAAGTAAACAGTGACATTTTATCATCACTGTCGGAATCTTCTTCAGATATGTCCTATTCTAAATCTGACTCTTCTACTTTTAGAGCCTTTGAGGGAGTCTTCTCAGCTTTGAGAGCAATGGATTTCCCTTTCTTTGTAGAGCTATCTTCATTAAGCTCTTGCTCATGAACTTGCATAGTTCCAAGAAGATCACTCATTTGAAGAGTTGACAGATCTTTAGCTTGAGTTATTGCTGTAACAAGAGGTCTCTATTGTTTAGGCAGACTTATCAGAGTTTTGCTTACTTTCTCAGCATTGGTGTAAGTTTTTCCCAGAGATTTCAGATTGTTTGTGATGGTCTGGAATCTCCCTATCATTTGAGCAATGCTTTCTCCATCTTCTATGGTGAACAACTCATACTTTCGTACAAGCATATAATTTATCTTTGTTTCTTTTACTTTTGTTGATCCCTCATGAGTTACTTCTAGAGTATCCCATATCTCTTTAGCAGACCCACATGCATGGAGCTTTTCAAAATCTTCCTGACTTAAGGCACACATCTAGGAATACCTTGCTTTATGATCCAACTCCCATTTGGTCTTTTCTGCAACAATCCACTGAGCTTTAGGTTTGTCTGTGTTATCACCATTCTTTGGAGTATAGGAACCTTCAATATTGGAATCTTTCTTTATAATAAATATTGTTTTCTCCATCGAAGAACGGAGGTCTGTTCATGGATGCTCCTTCCATCCTTGTGTTGCTTCCGCTTCCGCTAGCTCCGACTGTCATGATTTCTGTTCAACAGGATCTTTCCACAACACTGTTAAGTGCTCAACCTAGAGGTTAAGCTCTGGTACCAACTGAAATGAACAGATTAAAACACGCGAAGAGGGTTGAATTGTGTTTTAGTTAACTTTTTTGCAAATAAGAAAGTTTTCTTCTCAAACAGAAACAGACACTTAGATCTGTCTGATATAAAACAGGTTTAATAAAAACTTAGCACTTTCAACCTAGTTAGCACAATAAATATAAAGCAAACTTAAGAAGATAATGGAAGAGAGTTGACAAAGATTTATATTGGTTCACCCCAAACCTTGGGCTACGTCCAGTCCTTGGTTTCACCAAGTATTAACACTATAACTGAACAGGTTACAGACAGGTATCGTTTGCACACCTAGCCTCCTCAGGCTCAACTAACAAGCCTAGCCTCTCCAGGCTCAAAACAAGTATTCTTTAGGCAAGCCTCTTCAGGCTCTACAAATGGTAAGAGCTGAATGAAGCAACAGCTTCAAGATTTACAACTTTGCAAGTCAACGGAAAAAACACTCAATGAGTGAATAAGGATTTAGGTTGGTTTTACCGCAGTAATGACTTCTCAATAAATACAAATGATTGAGCAGAGAAGTGTTCTAAGAAGAAGAACTTAGAGAGCTTTGAATGCAAAGAGAGTATTGAATGCTTGAGTGATTAAGTTCAGGTGTTTAGTCTTCAACAGGCTTCAAGTCTTCTATTTATACTCATCAACAACAAATTCATTGAGTTTTATTCTTCAGATGAGTAAAGCTTTTGTTCTTCATCCATTAAAGCCAAAGAGTCATTCTGAGTCTTCATTTAATGTTTATGATCATTGGAGAGCTTCAAGACAGGTTAAACGTATTTGTTGGCACTGCTTTATCAGAGTGTAGCTTGATTCATAGCAGTAACAGTTGATTTTCAGGCTTGGACAGTGCGACTTTTCTTATTTGACCAACACGGGTTTGCAACCGCATAAAGGTTACTTTGCTTTTAACGACAAAAGGAATTTCAAGCACGGATTGATGCTTTAAGCTTCTGAATTCAATTTCATTGATTTGAAAATGGATGAGAATATTCTTGTCTTTCGAATAAGAGTGGAGTGAAAGACTTCCAGTCAAGTTGTAGCATGTTGATACTGAGTCTTACTTCAGACGCTTTGTGTTATCAAAAGACAGTCACATTGTTTAGACTTATTGTTTTGCCAGAATATCTTTGTTTTACGATCTGCGCACTTAATACACATACTAGCAGACTTCAAAAGATTCAATTAAAATCATTCTTTGTTTGGATTCATCAAAATTAGAGATGTCAAAAACTTAGACTTAACAATATGATATACCGAGTGATTCAATCACGCACCAGTGAAGGAGAAGATGGGTTTGAGAAAGTCTGAGTTTACACTTGTAGTCACCCGTTCACATTCTTCAAAATGCATCAACTAATAGCTAGTTCTATGTTGTCTCAATGCCATTTTTAGCCTCTTAGACAGTTTATTGTGTTTTGTGATAGAAATTTGAATGGATTGGTTTCCATGGATGTTCCAATTTATCTTTGCAACAACTATTTTTATATTGTTTTTCTAAATAATGTGTCATAGTTATGCATTAGATTACAATTGCAGCTTTGAAAAACCTTGATTGATTGGTAAATTCTTGTGCATTACTTTGTGAATTTGTCATTGATGAATCTAGGAATTGTGTGGGTTTTTCTTGCAACACTCACATGTGTGGTTTTTTTGCTTAAAGATTGTGTTTCCATTCTTGTGTGCTTGACCATCACATGAAATTCTTCTTAGAACTTGACATGTTTCTTGATTCATACCACATTTCTTATGCAGCTTAAAAAATGATGAAAAGGAATTTGAAAAAAAATATATATATAAAAAGAGTGCAAAAACCAATAGGAAAATGGTTAAAATGTACTTTTAGTCTCTCAAGTTTTCACTTTGTAGAAATTCGTCCATCCATTTTTCCGTGCAAATATAGCCCTCAGAATTTTCGAATCATGCAATATCCATCCATTACGTTGCCATCTGAAAACTAACGAAAAATGCATACTTGACAAACGTTTTGCCATGTAGCTCCATGTAGCATGCCAATGGAGATAAAAAATAATAAAATAATATTTCAATAATTTATTTTAATATTTATTATATTAGTAAAAGATGATTTGTCTCCTTCCTTACAGCTTTGTCTTTCTCAGTGCAGAGTTGAACCACTCCTTTTGCTTCAACTTCCCAATTGCCTGATTCCCATGACATGCTTTGACCCTTTTTGACACGTTCCCCGAACTGGGGTTTCCATCAATACTCTCCCAAAGTTCAAATCTTTCCTGTGGTAGAATCATCTCTTCGCGATTGTTTTCAAACTCCGGCGATTGCGACAAAAAGGCGGCAGCGTCGTACTAACGGGTTACGATTATGACGCTGATTTGGTAAGAACAATGGTTTCTAGCTTGGAAATAAGGTTAGTGATGGTTCTGTGCAATCTGTTAAAACCATGCGGGGAAAAAAGCATGTCTCGTTTTTGAATCATGTTGTGTGTGCTTTAGAAATGGTTCAACGAAGGAAATGTATGGTGTGGACATTATTGATGAGATTCCGATGATGTATTATCCATATGTATGCTTGTAGGGTACTCCTTGTTAAAAGTATGACGAGGTACATTTGTGTGGTGATCCTAGGGTTTTGGATATTGTTTGAAAGATTTGTCAAGGCATACGAGATATGTTTTATGAGCAACAGTATGAGAGGTTCAAACAGATGGAGGTTGAAGCAAAGACCTTACTTGTAAATCTTCAATACATTCAGTCTGGTGATTGTGTAGTTGCATTCTCGAGGAAAGAGATATTTGAAATTGGAAACTCATGTATTTCGTGGAATTACAGGAGAGAAAGATGAAGTTGAAAAGAAGAAGACGAGGTCACATGGTTTGCACATGACCTTGTTTTACTAATAAAATAAATATTTAAATAAAGTATTATAATATTTAAATATTGTTTAATTATTATTATTTTATTTTCTAATCTAGCTGGGGATGCCACGTGAAGCCAGGTGGAAAAATGTTTATCATGTTTGTTTTTGTCATTAGTTTTCTGACAAATACTTAATAGAGGGACGAATATTGCAAGACTGAAAATTTGGGAGGCCTATTCAGCACGAAAAAGATGGAGGGAAAATTTTCAACAAAGTGAAAACTTTGATGGACTAAAAGTGCATTTTAGCCAAGGAAAAGTGAATTTGAGATTTTCTCGATACATCGACATATATCATATCTCATACCCCATAATCATAATTGGGGTCAATACCCTCCATGTTTTAACATAGACCCCAACCCCATTACAATGAGTGGTGGGTCTTACAAGGAACGGGGAATGCCACGGCTCACCCCAATTTTATTTTCTTTAATTTTTTTTTATATAAAAATTATTCATGGCACCCTTAAATTAAATTTGTGCAACATATATTACATGCAAAATTTGACAAAGTATAATATATTTGATTTTATGAAACATTATTATTAGACCCTACTGATAACCCTCTGGCTTATCTAGTTTTATCGCTAGTATAGTTATGGTTTTTGAGTCAATTGATTGAGTTTAATCTCATTTTTGCCCACGTTTAGCTGGAATTGTCCTTAAGTAGCGTCTTGAGTCTTTTTGTTAATTGTTAGCAAATGAATAAGAAATTGAGTCGAATAAAGCATTACATGTTGTTGCTTAGTTTGAGATACTGTTCTGGAATTAAGTTGAAAAGTGAAGCCGCAAGGAATCTAGGAAGAAATGAAGAAAAATTTTGCTGGATGCTGATCAGGAGCCATTCGCCCCGTGCAACAAGGCTTGCCCAAGGAGCTAGAGGAGCAAAATTGGGGGTTTTTGTCTCGCCCTATGAAAGATGTCTCGCCCCGTGAGCCAGAGGAGAAAAAATGAAGACCCTCTGTCTTGCCCCGCGAGACTGCGAGATTGGGCTGGGCTTATTTGTAAAACATGTGTTGGTGAAATCGGAACCTTAAATCTTTCCCACATATCTCGCTCTCTCATTAATTGTTTGCAATTTGTTTAGATTCTGTTGCGATTTGGTATTTATTAGCATATCTTAATTGATTCCCATCACAATTTCTCTCTCCTTTGACTTGGACAAAATAATTGTTGGTTTTGATAATTGATAAATTGGTTACCCAATCCCTGTGTTGGACCTCGGTATACTTGTCGTGTTTTATTATTTGCTTCGATCCAGTACACTTGTCGGAGCCCATCAAGTTTTTGGTGCCATTGCCGGGGATTGACATTACCAATTTTCTTTTATGAAAGAAAATAATTATTTTGAACAAGTATTTTTCTTAATTTTTTTCTGAAAATTTCTTGAGTTTTCTTGATTTCACTTCGGCTTGTGAGTTTTTGTCATATGCGAGGGACAATTTCTCCTGACGAACTGCTATTTGATCCAGAAATTCGAAGGACCGAGCGAAGGTTGAGAAAATAGAGAATGCTTGCGGCATTAAATCCAGTTACTATTGGAGACATGGCAGATAATCCTCCACCTCCTCCTCCATACAAGCTTCTCTACTAGTATTTGCTTCCCAGCTGGGAATATTGTGGATCTACTGTTGTGAGACCTTCCATCAATGTGAATGCTTTCGAGATCAAGCCATCAGTTCTTCAATTGGTGCAACAAAATGCATTTGATGGAAAGGATAATGAAGATCCTTACAGGCAAATCTCTTAATTCTTTGATATATGTAATATTTCTAAGTATGCTGGAGTTTCTGATGATGCCTATCACTTGCGTCTATTCCCATTCTCTTTACGAGAGAGAGCACGCGACTAGTTGGATTTGAATCTGGATCGTGATAGCATCACCACATGGGATGAAATGACGCAGAAATTCTTGACTAGATTTTTCTCTCCTCACAAGGCAGCCCAATTGCAAAAAGCCAAAACTTCTTTCAAGCAGCAAGAAAGAGAACCTTTTAGTGGAGCTTGGGAGCGGTACAATGCATTATTGAGGAAGTTCCCAAATACTTACTTTGATTTCTGGTAGAAGGTGTAAAATTTCTTTAATGGGTTGCTAACTTCAACCCAAGTCATATGTGATGTCGCAGCTGGCGGTTCTTTATCTTATAAATCTTCTGAAGATGCACGGATACTAGTAGAGAAGATGGCCAATAATGATTATAGTCGAAGATAGAATGAGCGTAACAATCCTCCTCCTAAAAATTTTGTGTTAGAGCTTGGAGCAAGATCAGTTGAGACACTTCTTGCCCAATATGCTCTGTTGAAGCAACATAATGACGCTCTCTCTAAGATGAAGGTGAATGCGGTGTAGGGAAATATGATGATGAGTTGTGATTTTTGTCAAGGCAACCATGATAGTGCAAGTTGTTCGGGTAATAATTTTTTGCAGGAGCATGTGGATTCATGTCACAATTTCTATGACACAATGCCACAAAGGAATGACTATCATAGGAACTAGCAAAATGACCCCTACACAAATACTTATAATTCGGGGTTGAGGAATCATCCTAATTTCTCTTGGAGCAACAGTAGTAATTACTTCGGGCAACAACACTAACAACAACATCAAAGGAAGAATTATGGAAATCAGAATAATAATCAACAGGCCCTCCCTAGGTCGAATCAATTGCAAATCACAGATTGTAGGAAGCAACCTTGGGAGTTGGCTAATGAGAAGACTAGTGCTGCCATTGAGAAGTTGACAGTGCACATCGATATGACCATTGACAAACTTGCAGCTCATACAGGTGTAGCCATCCAAAATCTGGAAACTCAGGTAGCTCAACTTGAAAAGCAATTAAATGAGCGTCTCCCAGTCTCTTTTCCAAGTGATACAGAGAACAAACTTAAGAACCAATGCAATGTCATAACAATTAGAAGCGGTAAAGTGTTGGTATCAAAAGGAAGTGCTTCAGGAACTAATGAAGATGAAAATTCTAAAATGCCACAAGTGGAAGAAGAAGTTGTCGAAAAAGCTCCGGAGAATGATGGGAAGTTGAAATTGGTTGATGAAGAATTTGTCAAAAAGAAATATGTTGAACCAAAGGATCTTCCATCTTATATGAAGGTGCCATACCCACAAAGACTTAAGAAGCCTTTGCAAGACAAGCAATTCTTTAAGTTCCTTGACGTCTTCCACAAGCTTCAAATTAATATTCCTGTTGCGGAGGCCTTGGAGCAAATGTCATCCTACGCTAAATTCATGAAAGAGATTCTCTCCAAAAAATGGAAGATTGTTGATGAAAAAATGATTGCTTTGACCAAGGAGTTTAATGCAATCTTACAACGTAAGCTACCTCCGAAGTTGAAGGATTCAGGTTCCTTTAGTATTTCATGCACTATTGGGGAAATGACTTTTGGGAAGGCATTGTGTGATTTAGGGGCGAACATTAATCTAATGCCCCTATCTGTGATGAGGGGGCTTGGACTTCCAGAAGCCAAGGGCATAATGATGTCCCTTCAAATTGCGAACCGATCAATCAAATATCCTTATGAGATGGTTGAGGATTTGCTAGTGAAGGTGGATAAATTTATTTTTCTGGTGGATTTTGTTGTGTTAGATATGGATTAAGATGTTGAGATGCCTCTCATATTAGGTAAGCCTTTCTTGGCTATTGGAAGAGCGCTAATTGATCTGCAACAAGGAAAGCCTACAGTTAGGGTGAAAGACGAAAATGTGGCATTCAATGTCTTTGAAGCTATGAAGCATTCGGTGGAGAAAATTAGTTGCTATAGTGTGGATGTGGTTAATCCTCTTGACAAATCACTTTCTACACAAGAATCACACGGTTCATCACTTAAAAAAGTGTTGGTAAAATCCCATGTTGATGAAGAAGAAGGGGAGTTTCTTGATGATGCGGATTTCCTTGAATGCTTGAAGCAATTAGAGGCATTACCGATTCTCCCCAAAGAAGAGGCAAAAGCTGAAGGGCTTCCTAAAGATTGCATAGTTGAAGACAACAAGAAGCCGGAACTGAAACAACTCCCTTCTCACTTGAGGTATTCTTTCTTGGGTGAGGAAGGACAAAATCCGATTATCATTAGCAATGCTTTGAAAAAGGATGAAGAAGAGAAGCTCTTGAGAGTTCTCCGGATCACAAGTCCGCTACTGAGTGGAAGATTTCATATTTGAAAGGTATAAGTCTCTCTTTGTGCATGCATAAAATTTTGATTGAAGATGATTATAAGCCAGTGGTTCATTGTCCTTAAATCTAAATAAATCTTGACAAATAATTCGGTCTTTGTTTTTTTTTTTTTTTTTTTTGTAACAACAAATAATTCCGTCTATGTAACAGTACCCGTTATGAAAATATGTGTCATATAAGGCAGAAGGACCACAAAAGAGAAACAAGACAAGCAATTTATAGTGCAATTAATTGAGAAAATTGTGCAGATAGGATCACGACATTTAAAGTGGGAAAAGTCAGTGCTCTAAGTCTCTAACCATTGTCCCTGTGTGGCGGAGCATTTTATTAAAGTCATAATGTCACATACATTTCACGGGTACTGAGAGTCAGTGTGAACTTGGCAAGCTTACGACACCATATTTGGAGCTCTTCAATACCACACAAAGTTGTAAATGTGTTTCACGTTTGTACAAGTACTTTGGCAAAATGGCCATTTGATGGATTCTCATCTCGATCGACCTTCAATTATTGTAAGGAGAACTCAAGGTGGTGAACCATGTGGTGGAGTTTCTTGTCCCTTGAATCCCTATAATTAGTGCTGTGATGTTAGCCAGGTGTTACATTTATTTATGACGTAAAAACAAGAATGCAAATGCTAGTGATATATTATTTTAATTTTAATTTTGATACACTGTTAATTAAACACAAAACAAATCATTATGAGTGACTTTTAAAATAAGGAGAATGCTAACGAATACCCTTAGTGTGTGTTTGGATGAGATATTTTCAAAATTCCAAGGAATTTGAAATACATGGCAATTCAATTACTTTAATTGAATTACTTTTATTTCGAAAATAATTTGTTTGGATAGGGTAATTCAAATACCTTGTATTTTAAAAGTATTTTGAATTCTTTGTTTGCATAAAGCATTTCAATTACCTTCAATTATAATTTTTTGGATTGGTATTTGTAGAGGGTGAAGTATTTTAAGAGGGTAATTAAAATACTTCACTCTAAAATACTTTATTTGGGTATTAAATATAAAAGATTTTAGAAATCAAGGGATTTTATGAGGGTATTTTGTTCAAGGTAAAATTGAGGAATTTGAAATACCTCCTAAAGAGGTGGTATTTTGAAATTCTCTCTCCTTACTCAGTGGGGGCGCCAGCCCCCGGACACCCGGTGGGGGGCCAGCCCCGGACAATCGGTGGGGGGCGTCGGCCCCGGACAACCGATCGGGGGCGCCGGCCCTCGGACACCCGGTTGGGGGGGGCGCCGGCCCCTGACAACCGGTGGGGGGCGTCATCCCCCGGACGCCGACCCTTATCAAACCGGTGGGGGGGCGCCTGCTCCCGGACACCCGGTGGGGGGGGGAGGCCGGCCCCGGACAACCGTTGGGGGGGGCGCCGGCCCCAGACAGCCGATCGGGGGCAGCGGCCCCCAGACACCCGGTGGGGGGGCGCCGGCCCCGGACACCAGCGGGGGGTGTCAACCCTGGACAAAGTATTTTTTAAAGGAATATTTAAAAACAATGTAATTGAAGGTAATTGAAATGCTTTATCCAAACAAAGAATTTAAAATACAAGGTATTTGAATTACACTATCCAAACAAAATATTTTCCAAATGAAAGTAATTCAATTGAAGTAATTGAATTACCTTACATTTCAAATTCCTTAGAATTTTGAAAATACACCATCCAAACACAACCGGGGGCCGTCGCCCCCACCGGGTGTCCGGGAGCCGGTGCCCCCCCCCCCCCCCCCCCCCCCCCACCACCTAAGTAAGAAGAGAGAATTTCAAAATACCACCTCTTTAGGAGGTATTTCAAATTCCTCAAATTTACCTTAAACAAAATACCTCCATAAAATCCCTTGATTTCAAAAATCCTTCATATTTAATACCCAAACAAAATATTTTAGAGTAAAGTATTTTAATTGCCCTCTTAAAATACTTCACCCTCTACAAATACCTCATCCAAACATACCCTTAAGATATTGTTTAAGAAATAAAGAAAGGAAAATTTGTACGAAAAATGATGTATTTAGTATTTTGAAAAGTGTTACGCTTAGTTTCTCAATACAAAGTTTCCTTTAGTGAGTTCCTTAACCAATGCCCTTAGGGCACTTGTTGGCAAGACCCTTAAAATAATTATGATAAGAATTAAATATTAATAATAATGTGATAATTTATTATTAATTAAGAGTGTAAAAAATCTTTACAAACTGGTAGTACATAACAATTAAATCTCTGCTGTGTAATACCCTCTGTTTCTTCCTTTCATTTGTTTTCCTCTTCTTGTTTTCGTGTGTGTATATTTTGTACATTGTACTTTACAGTGTGTATTTTATTTCTTGTACATAGTAAAAAATCTTATACCGCGAAAAGGAAAACAATCGTTGAGTTATACAATTGCATTATAAGTACTTACCAGGATGATTTTGACTAGGTTGAGTGTTCCCCCTCCACCCACCTCGGTCGGCCCTACTGGGTGATAACAATTGTTACGTTATTATAAAAAACTCAAAATAAATCACGAAACATTATGTTGAAGATCAAAGCATTTCGTGAGGTATACGTTGAATCAGTATGGCCCTACAGAAGAAAAAGTAGTTGGGATGAAACAAAAGTACGAAGAAGAATAAGGCTGCTATGTGGTGAAGTCTACTATGCACCAAACATGAGTGAGGTGTAACTTACAAGTTACACCTCACCTTTTGACCTGTGATACTAAGTTTGTAGATTCTTTTTATTATTTAAAAATGTCCCTAAATTATGTCTATTTGCAAATTAGTCTTTTGTCCCGTTTTTAAAACACTTCTTATTTTTGTCCGAAATCATCTTGCCCCTTTTTTAGTGTCTTCGGCGAGTTCATCCCCAACTTCCCGATCAAGCGAGAGCATTCCCTGCCCAGCACCGCAAGTGCCTCCATTCCCTTAGTTCCGCCGGCTTCGCGAGTGCATCCCCTTCCTCAGATCTGCTAGAGGCTAGAGCCCTAACCGACAAAATGCCTAACGACCTGGGTCCTGATCCTCTAAACCTGAATTCTTTGTCATCCAAACCCGGAAAAAGGTGACGGCAAACACCTCCACCATCGTCAACCATTTATCAGTGCATTTATAAAAAAAATAGCCAATCTACGACACTACCATAAAGAATATTAACCACCTCCAAATTTGTTGAAGACGGCTTCTGCTCATTTCAGGTGGACGGCAGGTTAATATGATGAACATGTCCAATAAAATACTTGCCAACGGAGGTTCTAAACTCGATACATGCTCTTCAAATCCTGCCATGGACATCGATGAAAAACAGTTTCACAGAGGCAACGATAACATTTTTTGACTGAGAGACAAGGATAATATTCACTGAGGGAGACGGGTATGAGACCTTCATAGGGCATGGAAGCAACATACTCTCGGTTAGATAATTTTTTTAAAAAAAAAAAATCAAATAATGAACATTTATTGAAAACTATTATTTTTAATAATGGGTTACTTAAATAAAAAGAGAAGCTCAAAGGATTAAGTTGTAAATAACGAAGTCATATCACATGACCTGCTGAACTAGTCACAAGTTCTAAGAGAGCCCCTATTATGAAGATCCAACGATCAGAATCCGATCACCACATGAGGAGCAACTTACACCCCATTTTGTGGAGTGCATAGAAGACGCAGCCGATGCTATCACAACCCGTTAGGTTATGGTGCATTCATGCACTTTCATAAATGACGAGTGTCGGGCTTGGTAGTCAGAGTTTACCTATGCAATTCATGAGTTTTGGGCTAGTATAGTAATAGCTAGTTTTGGGCTAGTATAGTAATAGCTAGTTTTGGGCTTGGTAGTCTGAGTTTACCTATGCAATTATATCCGGATTCAGTTCTCTAGGTTTGTCTCTGTCCTCTGAAAATGGTGGTGCCTTTGGGCACCCTTCTGCCTTTACTTAAACTAATTTAACAATTTTACTTATTTCCCAATCAATTTTTAATGTTACTTATTCTACAAATTTAAGGTAATCAAATTTGGGCCTTAGTGTATCTTAATTATAAATCAACGGCTACCTATTAAGGTTTTTTGTTATTTTAATTTTACAGTACCTATTAAGGTTATTTACCCTACACATAAATGTAGATATTAGACGGCACCATAAGAATTATATTGAAGACTAACAAGTTAGTTTCCGTAACAGCGACCACAACCAATAAAGAGGAAATTAGAAACAAATTTAGATCGATGATAGATAAATTATATCTCTAAATTGTAAAATTAATATTTCAGAGCTAATTAGGTTTTTTTTATGTCTAATAATGATAGAAATACGGACAAGAATAATTTCGTTCCCAAGTAAAATTTCAAATTACATAACACATCGGTAAAGTGTTTGTGAGCCAAACAATGGGATTAAATTGTCAAATATATAGCACATAGAGGCAAACTATTTTTGGAAATAATCAGTCCAGGAAGAAAAGTGTCAAATTATATAGCATATTGAGCAAAATATTTTTTTTGTCTAGAATTTCGGGATCTGAAAGTCACAATATCCCCACTAATTTAAGTCGAGTCGGGTGGACCCATATATATAAGGAGCAAAGTTTTTTCAATACCTATTTTTTTCATTTATAATAATCAAATCCTAGACTTTATTTAAAAGGAACCAAGCACCAACCATTTAAACAAATAAACATTGGTAGGGCAAAATATTTTTGAGTTGCTATAGCGAAAAAAATTAAGAGAGTAATTTATCCTATATATTATTCATACGGCCACTATCTGAAAACGATATTTCTCCTTTATACCTCCTCGGGCAGCGAGGGATAGTGTTTACCATAGTCAAGTATAGCGCTACAAATACCTCCATATATAGAGAAAGCAAATTTGTACACGGTGCCACCATGTATACGACTAAACCCAGCTAAGAGATTCATTGATCACCATAGAACACTCATATATAAACATCTAAACTCAAATTGCAGTCGTGTCTATGAAAGCCACCAGCTACGAACTACCAAGTACCAACTTTGTTTCCACATACCAATGAAAAAAGTCTGAATTGAAGTTCCGTTTTGGAGTTTGACATTATGTGAGACATCATACTCAGTTACTCACCAACGGAAATTGACAAAAATGGTAGTGGACTTGTATCCCTTAACCAATTGGCTGAGGTTCGAATTTCATCTTTTGCTTATGGAGCGAATTTTTCTTGGGAGGGGGTTTCCCACTTTCAAGTATCATTCACTTTCCCGCGGGAGATTAGTCCCTGCTTCCGGCGGGATGCTCCTGCTCAAGGACAAAATATATATATATATATATAGTAGGGATCAAGTTACTCCAAGAGTAACAGTAAGAGAGTTAATCCAAATCATCAGCCTTGATTTATTGTAATCCAATAGAAGTTAAGTGACTTATTTAGAGTGTGTTTGGGAAAACTGGAAAAAAAAGATTATGCTGATAATTTGTTTTCAAATAATCGATTATTGTGATAATCGATTATAATCAGAATCTGTTTTTGTTTAGGTATGTATGCTGAAAAACGATTTTAAGATAATCTATTTAGTTTGGGTGGTGTAAAAATAGTCACTTTTATATAGTAAATTACGAAAAAGGGGTATGAAGTTATTTGTTTATATTAATAATATTTGATGTTTTTTCACAATTTTTTTTTTGAAATGATTTTTTTTATATATATTTTGTCATCAATTTTTTTATTATAAAAAATTGAATAAAATTTGTAACATTTTCTCGTACCTATGAAAACATATAAAAAAATATTTTATTTTTAGAATCTTTAACTATAAATAATAAATATTCCATTTAAATAAAATAAAGAATTTTATGTTGGATATTGAATATAATAATATTTCAAAAAGAAGTACATATAAAATAACAAATGATCTAAAATGTATTAACTGAGGTTGGCGTGAGTGGTTAAAGACTTAAAGGCCTCTCGCTTCTTAACCAAGGTCTCGGGTTCGAGCCTTGGGTATGGAAAAAACCTTAGTTGGGAGGGATGCCACCCATCAAGGTGCCAAACGAACTCCCACGGGAGATTAGTCCCCGTCTCAGGTTGGCGGTGGGATACTCCTCGAAGTAGATCAAAAAAAAATAATCTAAAATGTTAAGGAAGCTACTGGGGCAGTGCATTCCTTTTGGACGAGACTGGGCAATCCATACATATATATAAAATGCTTTTAATCAAATAGGAACGCACTGCCAAAATAAAACGCTATTATTATTATTATTATTTTAATCATTAATTTTTTTTGATAAATTTCATTTTTTTTTCTTCAAATTGGTCAGTTTTTTAGAGCATTTTAATCAAAGTTTGTTGAATAATGTCCTTTTGGACAAATTTCATTTTTTTTTCGAATAGTAGCTTGTACCATTTCTTTTTGGTTTGAATAGCTTGTAGCATTTGGTGAAAAGTGGTCCTGCTTTGGTATCGTGATTCACGCATGAAGGGGCAGGGACGAATATTACACAGTGAATAGATTATAATCCAAAGAAACAGTCCTTGCCAAGAGATGTTTCTAAAACAGCTTTTTTTTTTTTAACTTAAAACAGCTTTTTTAAAATTTCAGTTTTTTAAAATTTCAATTTTTGTATAATCGATTATTGTGATAATCGATTATAATCAAAATCTGTTTTTGTTTGGGTCTGTTTGCTGAAAAGCAATTTTAAGATAATCTATTTCGTTTGGGTGGTGCAAAAAAATCACTTTTATATAATAAATTATGAAAAAGGGCATGGAGTTATTTGTATAATTTAATAATATTTGTTTAGAAATAAGTTTTGTAGGGGTAAACATGGAAGAGTGTTTTGAGAATGAAAAATAATCAAATCACAATAATCTTAAGTTAGAAAAAATTAGATGGCATAAAACAGCTTTTTTCCCGTAAAAAAGCTTTTTTTATTAATTTAAGCAAAATGCCAAACATGTTAGATTATCTATGAAACAGCTTTTAAGCTAAAAAACAGCTGAAACAAGGGAAAATAATCTTTCCCAAACACACTCTTAGAGTAACTCTCTTAAAGTTACTCTTGGAGTAACTTGATCCCCACCTCTCTCTCTCTCTCTATATATATATATATATATATATACACACACACACACACGAGGAGGGATCATATTACACTAAAAAAAAGTTACACCACTTATACTCCATCCCAGCCATTCATTATCATAATTTTAACGCTACAGATTTAATCACTTAAAGGGTCACGTGCTCACTAGAATTGATGAGACTCTCTCTGCAACATTTCTCCATCGTTGCAACTTGCAATCTTACAACTTTTCTCTTCTCTCGGCAACCTTCTTGTTCTTGGCTTCCTCTCTTGCTGCAATCAACCGCATATGCTTGTATATTGAACCTTTTCTCTTCCCTTCTCTTCTCTCTCACAATGGAACTCTCTTCAACCTCTAACCATGGCATGACAGCCAATGGAGCGCAGAGCCTCTTCCCTCCCATAGGTTCTCCCTCACGCATTCGATTGTAGCACGCCGCTGTTTCAACCATCGCGTGACGCCCCTGTTTCACGCTATAGTCTCAAAAGCACCGACTGAAGACACTCTGGTGGATAAGGTGTTTGAGAAAATGCCTCAAAGGGAAATGAATGTTCAGGCTGTATTCTTTATGTGCTACTGTGTGCTTTCCAATTGTAATACTTTGTTTTGCTGTGCTCGGGTGAGACTGATTTTTGAAGCTGGTACACAGACACTCCATTTCTTGCACAGAGCATTACCTTCTTTAGTGATATTTCATGGTTTTAATTGCATTGGTATTAAAATGCTAACAAGGTTAGGTCGTCCCATGCAAATTGGTTGGAATGTCAAAGACAATTGGACATAAAAACAATGAAAAGCTGAGGCATCTTGTTTGTTACTTGCCTCTCTTATCTTCTAAATGTGACTTCTCAACTGTCCAACATGTTCATGTTTATAAAAAAAAAAAAAAGCTGTCCAACATGTTCAACTTTCTTGTTTTGTTGGGCTTGAACAATTATTGTAGAAGTAAGGGTAGGTTTAGGTGACGTACCATCCTCATATTACTCATGTAATATAAAGAGAGGATGCCAATATAATAGTGCCATTTATAGTGTAGCTTTTTTCATAAAACTACTAAACCAGTTGCAAATCTCCTTTTACAAGAAAAAGAAAAATACTCGAAAATGTTAATACAATCATTGCATAATAATGAAAGTGTCCTTAAAACAATCTCTTATTCACTTTAATCATTCTCTCATTCTAATTAACTTGAACAACAAGTTGTAGAGGTTGTCTTTGATTCGCCTTGTAGTTGCCTATTCCAAAACTATTGTTGCAATCTTTCACATCTGCACCAAGAGACGAACCAACAACATAAGCATATAAGTGCAACTAATATTGAAAGCTTAAATGCTTATCAAATTTAAATGCTTTTAAAAAAATTAAAAAATTAAAAAATTTAAAAAAAAAATTTGAAAGTTGAAATAAAATACATAAGCTCAAGTTAGTATTGCTTACACTAAGTTATCTTTTGTTTGCAAGTCGATTGATAGTGACCATATTCTCCACAAGATTTACATGCGCTCCTTTTAACCAAGGACTTATTCATTGACAATTCAAGACCACTTTTAAACCTTCCTGCTGGAGTCGCTTTATCAGAATCCTTCCGCCTTCTACCTTGGGTTTGTGATATGTGTGGGTCTTTGATATTGAAATTTGAAACATCATCCAATGTCAAATCCTGCTGGTTTGACTCTAGAGGAGCTTCATTGACAACATCATCTGTTTCCATTGTGGTGGCTATATTATAAACGCGATCAAGTTCTATCATAATAAACTTGTACGCGTCTTCTGATCTTTTAGCCAAATCAGAAAATTTGTTAAATTGATGCTGCACATGGATACTTCTCAAATAAGTTGATTCATGATTCTGAACTTCAATGTCAACAACCTCAATACATCTATTGGCTTCTTTTGTCCAACGCTGCAAAACATACTTACTAGGAATTTGAATAATATTTTTTGCTTGAAAAATTGCCAAAATGTGCCTACAAAGTATTCCCATGAATTCAAAAAGTTGACAGCCACATTTAGAGTTTTTTGACTCTAAATTTATATCAACAATGAAACTTTCCCGAGCATTAAAACAATTAGATACTCGATACTTACATTCTAAACCATTTTTCTCAATCTTCTCCTTGGTAAAATGGCTGACACTTTTAAGCTCATTATGAAACTTTACAAACATATTTCTAGTATAGGTTGATGCAACGTGCTTTTCAATACTTGAGCCTATACTCAGAATACGTGATTTGTGCCTGGACTCAAAGTCTTCTCTTTTTTCAGCCCCATAACGATTATTAATTGCATTCTCAAACTTAACCACAAAATCTCGTAGCGTTGTGGTTGCATCAACAAATGAGTCAAAAAAAGAATTGATGCTCTCACTTCTTTGTGTAGTATTCATACCGGCAAAAAAAGTGTTTCTATTATAAACCGGTATCCATGACTCTCTAATTGCAAATAACCTTTGAAGCCATTCATTTTCCTGCAAATTATACAAAACCATTATTCGCTGCCAATCATCTTCAAAATCTTTGATAGTTGATGATTCACGAATGCACCTCTTCAGCTCACGCTTGAATGTTGAATTTTTGTGATATATGTGTGCAAGCTTCTCAGGAAACTTCTTTCTAATGATCCATAAGCATAGACGAAGTCGAGTTTCTGGAAATACCTTGGCCACAACAGCTCCAATAGCCAAATCTTGATCAGTGATTATAGATACTGGCTTCTTTCCATTCATTGCCTCAAGCCAACTTTCAAATAACCATATAAAAGATGTCTTAGATTCATCTTGTAATAACGCACAACCAAATAAAATTGATTGAAGATGATGGTTCAATCCAGTAAATGGGGCAAACGGCATGCTATATTTGTTGGTTTTATATGTGGTATCAAAGGTAACTACATCTCCAAAATGTTGATAAGCTAACCTTGATCTAGCATCTACCCAAAAAAAGTTTATCATTCTGGCATCAGCATCTAATTGTATCGCATAAAAAAAAAAAAAATCAGAATTTTGAGCTTGCTTTTATTTGCAATAATTAAAAACGGACTGTGCATCTCCAACATCTAAATTCTTCATGCGAATATTTCTCATATGATTCCAACAATCTCTCTTTGAAAAAGCTAAGTCACACCCATCAAACATTGCAACAACCTTTGCAGTAGGTAAACCTTTTTCATTAAATTTTTCAACAAGATTTTTTGTCGCAGCATTCATCTTTTTGTGGCACCTCAAATAAGTCACACTCTTAGGACTAGCCATGATATGATTATGAGTATTGACAAAAGATTTTATAACCCATACGTCCCGGTTTTTATCTTTTGACACACTAAGATATGCTTGGCACCCCGTGCGTATGGTTGAATATTTTTTCTTAACTTCTCTCGTGTTGCCATTGTTGTTTTCGTTTTTATCGCTTTTTGCCTTGTGTTCACCTTCCCTAACACATACGAAAATACAATAATTCACCTTAGTAGCTTATAAAAAAAAAAAAATTCACCTTAGTAGAGCGGGTACGAATCCCGAAACCTTTTGTCTTAGCAAATAATGTATAGAATTCTTCAACTTTTTCAAAGACTTGAGGCTCAACAATGACCTCTTCAATGATAGAAGACTGTGACATATCAATAGAGTCAGAATTTGTTACCGGTCTATTGTCTGAAATGAGATTAGTTTCCATATCCACGTTGGAATCGTTGATAAGGTGCATATCCATTGTCCGCTAACCTGAAACCATCAATTAAAAAAAAATAGAATTGGTGAATTATTAAAAACCATTAATTAAAAAAATAGAATTGGTGAATTATTAAATTGAAGCTTTTGTTTTTCTCTCAAATATATTCTTCCAATTTTATGAGGATATATAGCAATCGCTTTCTCCTGGTACATGATTCAGTCCATTTATACCAATAATAACCAAATAGTCAATTACGTACCTTAGCTTTTGGAGCCCCACCGCCTACTGTACTTTGCTGTTCTTTGATAATTTTTACTATAGTTGGGTGTGGGATTGAAAGAGGACGAGACGTTGGTGAACGAGAATTACTATAATTGCTATTTGGTTTTGTTTCGTGTGGCGGACCAGTCAGAGAGCACGTGACCCTTTGAGTGATTAGCAATGCAGGTTAACGTGTGAAATCTCATCAATTGTGTGAGCACGTGACCTTTTGAGTGATTAGCAATGTAGATTAATGTGTGAAATCTCATCAATTGTGTGAGCACGTGACCCTTTGAGTGATTAAATCTGTAGCGTTAAAATTATGATAAATGAATGGCTGGGATGGAGTGTAAGTGGTGTAACTTTTTTTGAATGTAATATGATCCCAACTCAGTTACTCACATCCTCGTACGGTATATTTAATTAATTCTTATATATTGTTTATAATATTATTTAACCATAGAATGTGTCAACACTTTTCATGTTATTACTAATCATAAATTATCATAAAATAAAAAATATTTAATTATTATCAGAGCTAATTTAAAAGTCATATATAAAATGATTTATAATTGATTGATAATATAAAAAATTTTACATTGAGAATATATTAAAATTAAACTCTAATATGAATCGAGGAATCCATTCTCCACGTGTCATTCTCTAACAACGTCCATATCAGCATCATCCTATGAGTCGATCATACCATGAAGAAAGGGCTGACTGGACATGCCTTTAATGGTCCTTCAAAATGGGGAAAAAAAATTATGCATTAATACACAAAATTTGTCATAATTTGATTTGATATTTAATTTAATGCAAAACATTTTTGAAATAAAAGGTGTCGTTTGCCCATTTCAAAATTTTAAAATGCATTTATAAAATCTGGTATGATGATGGTATTAATTATAAGAGATTTTTAATTCAAAACGTCAACAATCCAAATCAGATACTTATGTGAATTAATAGAGAGGACAAATTTTCAATTGAAAACAAATAAAAGCAATTCCATTATAGCATGAAAGAATTATTCAAATTCAAATCCAAGCAAATGGTGAGCATCTATAATAATATGCAAGGATAGCTCACATACTAAATCAGTTTCCTTTTCCTAACTTTTGCTACTATATGCATTAATAGTCCTCCTAAATTCTATTCAAATATTCACCCCTTGATCCCTGAAGCCAAGCGTCTCACATGTCCCTCCCTTAGCGACCGATTTTTTTTCGGTCGCTGAATATAGAATTTAATGATTAGCGACCGAATTATTAGCGACCGATTTAGCGACCGAATGTTTTCGGTCGCTAATGAAAACCTAAAATTAAATTTAGATCCTTTCCCCATTCCCCCCATTCACACCGCCCCCTGTCCCTTCGATTTTCGGTGTCCCCTCCACCATGAAGACTACGCTGCTCCACTCCACCAAGAAGACCGGCACTGGTCCCCTCCACCAAGAAGACCGGCGCTGCTCCCCTCCACCACGAAGATCGGCGCCACCCTTCTCTATTTTTCTTCGACCCCAGCCCTCCCCGTCGCGAAACCAGCCGTCCCCGCCGTGAAGCCAGCCGTCCCCGCCGCGTTTTGTTTTCACTTTTCAATACCAATTGCGTTACTTTTCCACCTCAAATTCATTTCAGATTATTATTTGCGCCCTTTCCCTCGAGTCTCTCTCGCCGCCTCGCGATCGCGTCTCCCTCGCCGCCTCGTGTCTGTGTTCGTCTCCCTCCCTACTCGCCGGTCGCCGCTGCTTCTAAACTGGTACGAGTTTTCCTTCATCTCCCTATTTGTTCATATCTGATGCATATTACAGTTTGTGTTTTTATTTACAGAGTTTGGAATTTGTGTTTGAAATATTCTGAGTTCTGATGTCTCTGGGTTTGTTTCAAATTTCTCATGTTTTGAATGCAGATCTGGTTTCTGAATCATTTCTTTTTTTGGGCACAAACTTTGTTTCAGTAGAGATGTTTGTACTGTTTATTTAGTGTATATATTTACATCTCTAGGTTGTAGTGATGTTTGTTGAGCCTTTATGATTATTTACAATTTTGTGTCTGTTTGGGGCCTTTGGGTAGTCGTGCAGTTCAATTGCAGTATTTCATATGAGGACTTCAATTTTAAGAATCATACTGCCATATATTCATATGCAAATTATATTTTTAATTTCTGTACTTCTTTACTTATGAATTATGATTGAACTGAATGGTTGGTCTCTGGTTGTTGGTTTCTGCACAATTTGTGTGAGGTTGGACATGTTTTGATTTTATTAGATAACCACACATTATGATGTATGTTTTTTTTCCTCTTTCCTTGTAAGTGTTCTTGTTTTAGTATAGTTGTCGCGACCGTCCCGTCCGGGAGCCGCGAAAAGATGGTAAAAACAGAGGAGTCACCACCAATATTTATTTGGGAAAAACATTGGAAAAAACCATTTATTTTAAGGTAAACTGGTCTATATAAAAAGAGAGATTTGAGTCCGGGAGTCGGTTACGAGTAGGGAAGGTGTTAGCACCCTACATCGCCCGTTTAAAAAACGGTACCTCAAGTTAATTGTGCAAAATAATTTTAATAACCTTTTGAAAATATTTATTTTTACCCCATTTTGAAAAATAAAATAAAATAAACACATTTAAAGAGAAAACAAAATTTTGGCTTGACAGAATGATTGATTCTGCTCCTACGTATTACCAGGTACGATGGGAAACTCAAAGCCACGTAGTTCTTGTTGAAAAAGATTTGATTGGTTGATTGACTTTAATTGGAGAAATATTTGATTTTTGTAAATGATTTTGAAAAGGGATTTTATTTCAAAAATAATTCACTTTTGCACAGAGTTCAAGATAGCAGTGCTATACGATAAACCCTTACAATGCATACGCCACTTGAGGATGAAAAATCATACATCAACGTCGTAGATTGTTGCGTGAATTAAAAAAGATTTAATTTTTATTTTTATTTTATAAACATGATAAAATCTTGTAAAAGAAATTGAAAACATTTTATTATTTTTAACACGATTGAATTCATATGACACTTGAGGATGAAAATTCATACATCAACGTCATAGATTGTTGCGTGAATTCAAAAGGATTTGTCATTTTTTATAAACTTGTGAGTAAATTAAAAAACATTTTATTTTTTACAAAAATGAATTCACTCTTGCACAGGATTAAAGATAGCAAAGCTATACGATAAACCCTTACAATTCATACGACACTTGAGGATGAAAAATCATACATCAACGTCGTAGATTGTTGCGTGAACTCATAAATCTTATTTTACTAAAAGAATTTTCTTTTAGAAAAAGGGATTTCATTTAGGAAAGATTTTTCATTATGAAACACAGAACCAAACAAATCTTAAAAGGATTTCTTATTTTATTTTTGAGTTTGATGTTTTATTTAAAACAAAGGAATGAAAATCATTTTTTCTTTTTAAAAAAAAAGTTTATTTGTTTATGTTTTTTTCTTTTTCTTTTTTTTCTTTTGGCACACAAAGAAAGACATCAGTGTCTAAAACAAAACAAACACTCATCAAAAGCCCAAAATAAAATAGCAGCCCAATCATATAACATGACACTTAATAAAAGCAAAATAAATAAAATAAATGAAAGGGCAAAGGAGATGCTGCTTCTGGTGTTTCCATTTTTTACCAAGAACAGAGCCAAAGAGATGGCTGAACGTGTGCGACAGGGGCGGCGGCGGAAGAAGTCTGGTCGGTGGCGGCTCTCTCACGCGACTGGCGGTGGAGGACAAGGTCTGCGGTCGACGGCGTGAGCAAGGACCCGAGGTGGACGCGACTGGGCTCGGAGCTTGACGCGGAGCAGATCGTGGTGTGAGTGGCTGGACGGCGTGGAACTCGGAAGTGGTGTTGGATCTGAGATCTGGTGTGGTGGTTGGGACGCGGCGGCGAGGAGATGGAGCCACGAGCGACGGTGACTGGTACAGACCCGATGGCGGCGACGGCGACGTTGCGAAAAACAGGGGCAAAGGCTCTTTCTTTCTCTTCTTTTGTTTCTAAGAGTTTGGATTTGGGTTAGTTTTTTTGATTTGGAATGGTATAGGGATTATGGATTGATAGAGAAGATGATAGGCTTGAGATGGAGATAGTTAGTGTAGTGGCTGCCATTGTTGCGAAGGTGAGTTTTGTGGATAGTGAGAAATGGGTTTATTCTGATATTTGAGGAGATGGTTTTTGTGTTGATGAAGGTGAAATGAATGGAAAAGATGTGATGAAAGAATGGTGTGTTTTTTTTTGTGAAGCTTCCCCCCTCTCTACACTATTGAGGTGCTGTTTATATAGGAACTACAGGAAGATGATGCCAAAAATTGATATTGGCCTGCTGAGGAATAAGGACGATGGAATTGTACAAATGGTGGTGCTCCCACTACTCTCTGAAGGTTGCAGCAGGTGCAGGGGTTGTGCCCCTTCTGTTTTGGAAAAAAGTGAAAGAAAACAAAAGTGGGGAAATAAAAGAGAAAGCTGGTTTACCTGAAGTGGAGTGGAGGAGGACAGATTGCAACATTGGAGAGGGGAGAAAATGACAAATATTTAAAATTTATTTTCAAACATCCTTTTCTGGTTCCTTTTTTTTTTTTTTACTTTTTATTATTATTTTTTATTTATTATTTTTTTGTTTTGGATTTGGATCATGGGCTTGCAACAACAAAAATAAAATTGGGCTACAACTAATCCTATAATGGGCCAAGAACAAAAACAACAATTTTTAATTTTTTATTTTCATTTTTTATTTTTGTTTTCGAAATATTAATTAAAAGGAAAGATACCCGGACAAAAATAGGTGTTCACAATAGTCTTCAACAATCTTCTGAGTTGCAACCTCTCTGTTTTTCTTTAACATTTAACTTGTTGGGTTCATTACCTAGTCTCCATTTTAATCATGCTACTTTCGCAGGGAACCTATAATGTGAAACTGACATTTAAGGATTAGAAAGACAAGCAGTTAACATATCTTTCTCTTCAAAATCGATGCTGCATCTTCAGTGTCTGCTTCCTAATTTTCCAGTGCAGTGACTTAAATCTTTATGTCATTTGTTAGACTTGATATGTAATCTTTATATCTATTGTATGTTCTTAACTTTGAAATTTAATTTATAAATATATAATGATATGTCAGTAAAAACCGAAGAAATCGAACCGATCCAAACCGCATTTAATTGATCGGATCAGATCGGATTTTTTTAACAAAGCTATCCAAACCGAACCGAACCGCATGCTCTTTTTATCTTTGGATCGGATGGCTTTTTGCCTCAAAACTGATCCAAACCGAACCGCGAACACCTCTAATATTAAGTAATGAAATTTCAAATTTGTTTGGTAACTAAGTCAATGGAGTTGGAGAGAGAGTTTTGGTTTGAGTTCATAAATAGCCTTTTAAGTTGAATCTGCATATGGGCCATATGCTTTATGTCAAATTTCTGTAGAAGCTACAACTCAAAGTTGACAATTATGTTTACTATCCCTTTCCCTGGTTCTTTATTTTTTTTTGTTTGACCTGTGGTTCTTTAATGTTAAGTTAGGCTTTATCATCATTATTATTTTTATTTGGCTATTTGATTTATTAGTACACAAAGTCTGAGTCTTATCAAACTAGAAAGGATGTGCTCAGTTTCAGTTTTAATAACATATGTCCTATCAAACTATGCTTAGTCATAAGGAATTTGGCTAGGATGAAACTCAGACATATGGTTGTGGCTGATGATAAAGTATGGGGCAATAATATTATGTTAAGTAACTCTTTGCTAAGCATATGTTTAATGTATCAAAAATCAAAATTCGTTCCAACTTAATGCTGTTAATTAAGGATGAGCTATTACTTTATTGACAATAAAAGGACCTAGATGTTTAACATGGTTAAAGTCTCTATTACGCTCAGAGTAACATTTATACTATTTTGACTTTCATATTTATGCAGGCGGCTCTTACAAAAATCTAAGGACATGATTGTTCTTACTGCAACCAATAGCATATTCATCTTATGAAGTTGGTACCGAAGAAGAAGGTGATCCATTCTTCTTATATGGTTCTCAAATATGGGGTCTAATTTAATTTCCTTCTTTAGACTTCTCTTGATTTGCTGCTTGTGATATGTACTCTAACCACAACGTCTAACTTTGTATAAGCATTGAATTGTACACATTTTAGAAGAATGCTACTGGAGTTGTATCCACTTATTTGATACCTTCATATCTTCCCCCTTTTGCCTTATTTTTCAACAGGCAAAGAGAGAAGAATTGCTTCAATTTGTCCAAGCTGCAAAAATATCTTTATGGTATGTTTGAACTAGAAATGTGCTTTTTCTCTTTTTCAGCAGATATCTTAATTATTTGAACTTGACTGATGTGTGCTTGGGGTTATGAAATGCCAGTACTTGCTACATTGCTCACTCTTGCATGGATAGTCATGGAACATCAACATTTTTCATAGCTGCATGTTCTGTTCATGCTATAGAAATTTTGGTTTCAAGTGTATCACTATTTATTTTCTAGCTGGCTCAGATTTTGTATGCTGTTCTATAACTGTTATTTCGCAGATTAAGGTTGCATGAGATCTTTGAATCTGGGCTAAATCATTTCCTGGTTTTTGTTTGCAGAAGTTTGTACTCAAGTTAGATTTGAATGATGACAAGGACAAACAGAAGGCCTTGAAAACAGTCTCAACAATTTCAGGTACCAAATCATTGTTCTATTATTGTTCACTTTGGGTTGTTCCTCCACTAAACTTCCTGATCTAGCCTTCTAATATCTTGACAAATGAATTAGAGAACGTGAAGGAAGGACAGTAGTAGAGGGCTGCATGTTTCCTCTTCACATTTTTTATCTAAGATACTTTAATATCTAAATTTTCAGTTTTGAACCCTCAAATCAAGGGAAGGTCAGACAACCAAAAAAAAAAAAATCTTGCACTTGTTATGTTATCAATGGTGATGAACAAATCTAGTTACTTTTATTCTTTCTCTCTTGTTTTCTGAGTTTGGAAACTCAGAAGATTCGGGTCAAAAACAAAGCAAGGGTGAGAGTGCTATAAAAAAGAGAAGAAGTCATATACAGAAAAGGGAGTGCGAAAATTAGAGGAACACACATGGATACAAGACACCCATATTTAGTGGCCATTAAAATTGCTGCTAAAGGTCATGATAATTGCTGCTATAACTTTTGACTTTTAGCAGCAATTATTTGGGTCTTTACCAGTATTTCCTACAATTGTCGGGAAAACTTTTAGCGACACTGGATACGCCGGCTAATTAATAATTGCCGGTAAAGGTTTTTGCGGCCATTATTATTGCCGCTAAAAGCCATAATAATTGCCGTTAAAAGTACATTATGTTGTAGTGTTGGTTATGTGAATTGATTCGTTGTTTGTTAGTGGAGAGCAAAGCTCAATAGGTTGTTGAATGTGTGCTAATAAATTTAGTCAAGTGCTTGTTATTTGTCTCCTTTATGTTTTCTTTGTTAGTGAAGAGCGGAGCTCAATAGGTTTGATATTTTATGAGATGCATGACTGGTTGTGTGCTGATAATTTAAAAACCATGCATGTGGTTGCCAACTTGAATTGTTGTTTGTGTGTAGAGAGCGAAGCTCAATAGGTTGTGATGTTGTCTGAGATGCATGACTGGTTGTCTGAGATGCATTACTGGTTAAGTGGGCTATGGGTAGGATTAGGGATGGTTCAGATGATGGGAGTTGGCTTCGAACTGATGTGCTGGAACGCCTCTGTCAATATTGGGCCAGTGATGAGAAGTTCCTGATAAAGAGCGAGATCGGAAAGCAGAATCGGGCTTCTGACACTGGCGCTCCACTATACACCGGTGGCTCAATAACCATTCATGAGCATTTTGATAGGATGGTAATAAGTCAACATGAATTTTATTGTTTTTAATTTAGTGCTTTATATATGTCCTTATTAATAAAAATTGTATTTTTTGCTTTTATATATGTAGTCGAAAGAGCAGCAGAGAAAACCCACTGCAATTGAGATCGTGCACAATGCCATTTACTTAAAGGTGGTTGGCAGGAAAAATAAGAAGGGCCATGTATTTGGCCTCGGTCAGCTTGGGGATCAGTTCATGGGCATATTAGCGCCGTGTGGACATTATGATCCTGATCCCAACCCAGATGTCAAAGAGGCCATCCTGACCATGAATGCAGAACTTACGGCGAAGGATAACAAGATACATGAGTTGCGGGAGCACGCACGACAGCAGGACCTCGCATACGAGAGCAGGATAATCGCATGGAGGAGTTGTTTAGGTACTTGGGATTCCGACCTAGCAGTTCCGGATCTGGCAGCGCACACGTCGAGGCTACTACTGCGGATGCCGCTGCTGCTGATGCCGTCGCTGTCACCGATGCTGCTGCTATTGATGACGCTACTGCTGGTGTCACTGCCTCGGATCACTTTGGCATCAGCCCACCCCCTTCACCCCCTCGTCACATAGATTAGTTTTCCCATCTTTGTATGACACATTGACTATTACATTTGTATTTCTCCTTGTCTTCTATATATTTTGCGTGAATATTTATCAAATTATCTGCTTTAATATGATTGATATTTAATTTTATTTGCTTTAAGTTTATGTTCACTAATTTTAATTTAATTAATTAAATCTTATTTTAATATTTTACGGCATCAAAAAAAAATATAATAAAAAATCAGCGACTGATTTTTTTGGTCGCTATTTTAAATATGACCGTTGATTTTAGTGACCGATTTTCTAAAATTAGCGACCGAATTTTTCAGACGCAATATTTAAATATGACCGTTGGATTAGTGACTGATAATTCGGTCACAAAATTAAAAAAATCGATCGCTAAATCGGTCAATTTAATTGTAAGGTGACCAATCTAAACGACCAAATTAAGAGTATTCTGCGACCGAAATTTCGGTCGCTAATTAGTGACCGAATATAATTCGGTCGCTATATAATTAGCGACCAAGGTTTTGGCAACCGTTTGTAATCGGTCACTGACCAAATTAGCGACCGAAAATCGTTAAATAGCGACCGAAAATTTCAGTCGCTAAAACCCTTTTTTTTTGTAGTGTTATTATGGTAGGTTTTAGTGGTTGCTATTCCTCACCTATTGATTAAACAAACTAATATTCTTTCTTCCTTATCTCTAAATTTCTTATCTCTTTGCAATGTGCCAAAATAATTATAGGTCAAATGGAAGAGAGTCCTTGCCTCAAGTCAGAAGCAGTGTCAGAAGAAAATTAAATCAAGCAGTAATTGTTGAATTTCTACCACCTATCTACTCATGCTCTACTGCACATTTATCCTTATCAGTTTACAAATGTCATTAGTAAAAAGTTGCAACAATTAGCCGCACCGCATCTTGCCGCAAAGCATTGCATAACTGTATCACAGTTTTACAATTTGCCTTCCACCGCCCAAATAGGTTTGCAATATGTCTCCATAGGTTTGGGCACCGTTTGCAATTTACCTTTTCAGTTTGTGCATATCCTTACTAGGAGGGTTTGTATTATTATAGGGATGAAGAGGTAAGTTATTCTTTTCTTATTCTTTTTTGCATTATTCGTATGCATGCTTTTTAGGACCTAACTCTTATTGTTGTATTGCAACTTATGCTTTAATTCTATTCATTATTTCCCCCTAATTTGAGTGTTGCTGGTTTATAGCTCAACTATTCCCTTTCAAGGTATGATCCTGTTCACCATTCATCACCAAATCTTCATCATTCATCATCGGCTAATAATTATCTCGGCTATTTCTCCGAGCTAATTAACTATCAACCGATTCGACCATCAGTTAATTATATTCCTTTTTGATTGATAACATATATATCTTTATCTTTATCTTTATCTTTTTATATATAAAAGAAGCAATCATTGGGGTCATTTTTTCCCTCTAAAATTGAGGGTATTTCTGTCATTATATTATTTGTATTAATTATATTATTTTATGCTTACTTTAAATATTTTTGAAATTTGAATTAGTCTTGGAAATATAACATATGCTCAATTCTTCCTCTGCCATTTCACATAGTAGTTTACATATCATTAAATGTAATTTGCCTTTTCCACACTTTACTTGCATCTGTTACTGCATCATCTAGTGCATTGGTCATTTGACCTTCCCAAAGAGCACACGAAACCAAGGGTCAAATGGGGAGCCCATATCAGCAAATCAGCCTATTCTGTTGCCTCTTGCCTGAAACCACAAACTGGGCGGCGGAGATCTGGTCTGGGGTACAGATGGCGTTGCTATGGTGGTCTGATGTCGCGGTGGTGAACAGCGCTGCTATTCTGTCTTTCGTTTGTTAATGCAAATCCTATTTGCGACATCACATCTTCTATGTCTGCAATGTCTGGTTTTGATTTATGCCTTTGGGGGTTTTCTTTGTTCATTGTTTATGGGTAGCATTAGTGCATGATGAGAAGGACCATGACGGTGTCATTTTTCACAAACAAGGTGGTTCAGCAGATCAAAGGTTCTGGCTTGATATTCTTCATCCATTGCTTCATAACATTTGGACAACGTATATGTGAATTTCTTTGGATTTCTTTTCTTAGGTTAATTTTTATGACAACCTTCTCTTTTTAAAATAATAAGGTTTAAAATAAGTTAACATCAATTTTTTCTTCAATTTTTTAAAGAAATTTCAACTTTTGTTAAAGTTAAAGCCTACTTATATTGAAAGCACTGGAAAGAAATTAATGCTCATTTAATAATTCTTAATTAACAAATAAAAATTATTTAAGAATTTGCATGCAATGTGATGACATTGGTATAGCAACATTATGCTTATTTACTTTTTGTCTGTGCATTCTGTTCTATCATATTGTTCTTCAAGAAAGGGAAACGATCTGTTGTTGCATCTTTGTGGTTGAAAAGGTATTGCTCTGTGTATGGTTGAAGAAATAAGGTTGAAAAGTTATTGCTCTGTTACGTGTATTAGGTTGTCAGATTTAACCTTATATTGGTATCATGCATGTATGATTGGTAATTGAAGAAATGACTGAAGAAGCGAAGATTATGCCTTCGGAAGACAACATATGCTCTTCTTGGAAACTGAGAAACATAGTACAAGTGAAGAAATGCAAAAGCAAAATAGTACAATGCAAAACGTCTTGTACCTTGTTACCTTTATCGCTGGAATAACTGGAATTTGTACAAGGGAGGCAAGACAGTTTTCAAGTTGTAATTGCTCAGAGGTGTGCCAAGTTTGTGCAAGAGAGATAACAAGTGGCCACGTTCAAGCTATGAGTCACAACGGATATTATGCATTTGATTCCATCTCTAAACAGGAAAATTCAAAACAACCGTTGAAGAATTTCAAGTGAAGAGGAAGGTTTATATAAATAGAAGACCTCAACTTCTGAAGAAACAACTTTTGCAAATACAAAAACCATGTTAGAAAAACTCTAGTGATTCTACAAGCTAAATATCTTTTATTCTTTCAAGAGAAAAAATATGTAATACCTTAGCTTGAATATTTCGATAATATTCAACAGATCTTAAACTTTCATATCCTCACACATATTGAGTTAGAAGATCAAAAGAAACCAATCTCTTTGTTAGAGGTAGAGCCTCAAGAGGCTTGGTAAGAAAGGAATACTTGTAGCATGGAGAGATGTTGAATACTTGTTGTAATCTATTTGGAAAATAGTGGAGAAAAACCTTCAAGTAGAAGGGACTGGACGTAACTCTTGGTTGGAAGAGAGTGAACCAGGATAAAACACTTGCGTGAATCTTCTAATCCCTTATCTCTTCAGTTTTAATTTTTTATACTAACTGTGGGGATTTGAACTTGATTTTGTTAAGTCTTTAAAAGTTCTTTTTCTGTATGTGTGTTTCTACCTTTCAATCCTCTGTGAGAAAATTGTTTTTAAAAAGGTTGTTTTCGAAAATTATTAACAAACACAATTCAACCCCCCCCCCCCCCCTCTCCTTATGTTTGCCTGTGTCAACTTCAGTTGGTATTAGAGCTCAGCCTCGAAAGGGTTGAGCATCTAACAAGCACTGAGGGAGTACGATCCAACAACCATGGATGCAGAAGGACAAGTTATCAATAGACCTCCTCTCTTCGATGGATTATGACTACTGGAAGAAGAGGATGATGGCCTTCTTGGATACACAAAATTTAGACATCTGGGAACTGATTGAAAATGGCTACACTGAGCCTAGAGGTGAAAATGGAGCAGCCATTGCTAGAACAGATTGGACTGCAGATCAAAAGGACAAACATCAACTTAATCTCAAAGTAAAACACTATTTGATGTGTGCCATCACTAGATCAGAACATGACAAAGTTCACAGTTGCAACACTGTAAAGAAATCTGGGATACTCTGGCCCTTGCCCATGAAGGTTCATCTCAAGTGAAGGAGTCAAAAATAAGCATGCTGGTTCACCAGTATGAGCTTTTTAAAATGGCTGATCATGAGACTATAGATCAGATGTTTGGAAGATTTCAAACAATCACCAACAGTCTCAGATTTGTTGGAAAAATCTATGAAAATAGAGATCATATTAGAAATATTTTGAGAAGTCTTTCCAAGCAATGGAGACCCAAGGTTACTGCTATTCAGGAAGCAAAAAATCTGAAAACTCTTTCACTGGAAGAGCTTCTCGGGTCACTCAAGGTTCATGAAGATGTGTAGGTACCGTTGATGTGCTAATTTCTAAGCAGATAATCTCTTTTGTTGTTTCCAGATTTGTTTTGTACATCAGGAGCAAGAAAAACATATGCCATAACACATAAATAAAATTTACAGAAATTGCGCGAATCAAGGTGACTATTGTCGTTACCTCAATCCCAGACTTGAAATTTAATGTTGTTATATTGCATTGTTTCTGCCTTTCTGGTACAATGAAAGATCGTTGATGTACTGGAATTTAATTCCTGGTATGCTATAAAGTGGCTTTCGGAAATATATTTTCGGTTGTTTAGAATAAAGTTACCGGAAGTTTATTTCCAAAGGTAACAAATACTAAACAGTGTATTGGACTTTAAATTTCGTTATGTAAAAAATAGTGTTGGGAAATAAACTTCCGGAAGTATGAAATTGTAGACAATTACGTACCTAGACACGGGGAAACGCAGAATGGAAGAATGTGTTCAAGAGAGTAAGCTATTCAAAGGGGAAGAATTAAAAAGAGGAAAAAAAAAACTATCAACCTATTAAAGGGAAGTTATTGAACGGGTGGGGGTGAAGAGGGAGAAGAGGGGAGTGGTGTATTTTTCCAAAATATAGGTTATGGGTGTCTAAAGATAGCTGGGGATATTACAATTTTTTTTTAAAAAAATATGGTGTATTAGAAAAAGTTGTGGTGTTAAAAGCAATACCCTCTCAGTTGAGGAAATGGATTCTCTGCAGTCACTTTGTGAATGCAGGAAAATCTTGATAATTGATTGAATTTTGTGGAGGCTAAATATATTAATATAAAAATGAGTCTGAAATTATGACCATAGATTAAGGTGAATGCGTGAAATTTATGAATGCAGGGAATCTGGATCCCTCAGTTGGGTGTTTATTTTAATGGGCCTCGGTGCATTATTGGTTTAAATGGGTCTTTGCTTGGTAATGATTTTGAAGGTATTTCGGGTCCTTCAAAGTGAAGCGTAGTCTGCCAGGCTACTTCTTCGCGACTTCCTAAGTCCAAAATATGTTCTTTGGGTCACAACAATAAATAGACTAATTCAAAATGCAGAAGATGGAGAATTCCACCATTGGGACCTTATGGATTAGCTTATCTTGTAAAGAAACAGAGGAGGTTCAAAGCAAGATGCTTGGTCGGTGTAGCTCCAGTAGCAGTGATGGAATCATGGAGGAAGAGGTTTCTTCTGCTAGCTTTGTCCCTGATTGGGTTGTCCCCTCTCATCCTTCTCGCCTATCCGATGTTGTTGCGTTAGGATCTTCAGAAAAATTAGTGCATCGAATGGTGACAGAGCCTATTGGTAATGGTGCTATAGATGGGTCCGAAGACATCTCAAGTGATGCTGTGTCGTTTAGGTACTGGGATGGATCGATCAACAATAAATCTCAAGGTAGCTCAAACTTTATTTCTGGATGACCAACAAAATATGGGAGATTGCATGAAGAGAGTGGGAGAGAAACACGGTTTTGAGGGGTGACATTGTGTGAGTGTAGAGTGACACACATGGATGAGATTATGGGTTACAAAGAAAATAGGGGTTTTTGGGGTTTATAATACAATCATGAGTGGTAAAGTGGTCAATTAATATGGGCTGACGGTGGAATTAGGAAGGTAATAGACCGAGATTAGAATATTTAAGCTGATATTATTGATGTTTAAGGATCTTGAGGTAGATTT
The DNA here is from genome assembly GCA_035048595.1 of Echinosophora koreensis. Lineage (NCBI taxonomy): Eukaryota > Viridiplantae > Streptophyta > Magnoliopsida > Fabales > Fabaceae > Echinosophora > Echinosophora koreensis. The sequence continues at coordinate 85,521 of JAPCYP010000275.1, forward strand.
TATCAAGGAGGTTTCAGAATAGGTGGAAGGGGAAAAGAGTGACAATAAACCATTGAGTTTGACTCATGGTGTATTGTTGTCCTTTTCTGGAGCTTAGAAACAGGGCTATTTGTCGAAGTTAGTGTGTTGCAGACTTGGTTTTTTTGGCTGGCTCACTTGGTGTACATCAATTGTCCTTATCTTAGTTTGGTTGGGGTCTGACTCAGCATGGAGGGCTTCTTTTTGGGATCCTGATTCTATTATGTGTTGGATTCAAGAGTAGTGTATTTTTGTGTTGTTGCTGGGATAGGTTAGTATAATACTAATAGTGGTTGGTAATTTAACAGCAGTACTATATTTACATTTCACCTGTTGCTTTTGTTTTCATTATTGTATACAGATTAGAGTACATCTTATACTCTTTATCAATATATATTTTTTGCTTATAAAAAAAATTTAATTTCTTGACCATTATGAGTTGATGTCACTGAATTTGAAATATTAACTTGTCTGACAATTGCCTTACAATTCAGTGTCTTCCAACTCCCAAGCATTTGTTGGTCGTTCATTTGAAAAAAAGTTGTATCACTTAAAAAATACATTTTCTAACCATTACCAATTGTTCTCTAATTCCTCAACTACAACAGCAATATCCCTCACCATCCTTCACAGCATAATCAGCATTCCTCACCACATGCTCTGTCACAAAATGATGCTGTAAATGACTCCCTTAATTTCGAGGACAATCAGATGAGATCCACTCGGGCAGGAGCCAGGAGGAGTATTGCTGTATACAGCTAGAAACTGTTTTGAAATCCAAGTGGCACTTTTTTCAGTGAAAGAGAAGATGGAAAAGCTTTTAACCTATTATAATTATAACAAGGATCCCTCCACAAATCAGAGACATAACTCTGGTAAAATCTTCAGTTATAATATTTAAAGAAGAAATCATATCACTCCGCATGCAGCCATCTCAAATTCATTCCAAAAGTGTCCTCAGAATTATGTATGGGTGATATAAGAGGGACTACGAGTTTCTATTCTCATAAAGTCAAAGCCAAGGACCAACCACTGCAGAATGTCGACATCCTACAAGTGTCCACTTAAATGAGGCTGCCCAATGCATGGGTTTCCCGGCCGGTGGGATCTGGGGAGAGTAGATATAATTACTATTGCGCCAAGACTCACCTTCACATTGTCCACTTAGGTGAGAGCTTAAGAAAAAACAATAAGGGAGTCAAAAGCTAATGGAGTAACTGACATTGGATCCAAGGAATTGTTAATCAATAATCACCCCAAAACTATAGGAAAAAAAATCTGAAACACAAAATGAACAAGTTGATATACGAAACCATGTCATATTGATTCACATAAGAAACAAATCCAAAAAACTTGGAGAGGAATACAAGGCTGGCTAGTAGATCAAGCAGCAACCAAATTAAAAGATAAAACTTGAACGTCAACAGTTTTCCAGCTGCAATTCAGTTAGTGCTTTTTCCAGCGGCAATTCAGTTAGTGCTCAATAGAATATTCTTCAGTTGATAATCAAGAAGGAAAATGATATTGGCATTGAATTCAATGTCGACGCAAATCCAACACCTGACGTGATTTTTCAACTTCAATCTAGAGTGTCATTGACATTAGATTGGCGTCAAACCCAAGACCAATCCAAACACACTCAAATCCTGACTTGCTCAACATTATGTACAAAACATCAAGCACATTTGAGTTTAGAATGCAGTCAATGATCTATACCAAAATCAGTTCTTTACAAATAAAACCCATGAGGGAGCCATAAGATGGTCAAGGTGGTTTGGAGTGTGGGACAAAAGTGTTGAGAGGTATAAGATACAAAGTTCAAATCTCACCCGCTACTAACATAACAAGCTAACAACTAACATTTGCCTATCAAAACACAAAACAAATAAAACCCATGAAGCACAGTCAAGATGTAACCATAAGTACCCATTATCAGACCACACTTTCTAAAAACAATCTTATTTTGAGGTAAAACTACTTACTGAGGGATGAATATATGATGCATTCTCTGCCACAAGGCTAAAAAGACTAGCCACAATACAAGGGTATTGGATAGAAGAAAAACAAAAGCATGGTACATCATTCTGGAAAAAAAACCAGGTTCTATAGCATTTTTCTATTTGGTATACTTCTACCTGTTGCTGGAATCACAAGTTCAGTTCACCAAATGGGTTGTTTTTATGAATTCTACACAACCAAAATCCCAATCAACGAAACAGAGAACAACAACGATCACGACCCCAACAAAAGAACTCCCACCTCAGGTTCAACCAGATCCACTCCCACACCAAACAAAACCCCCAAAATTCCACATACCCATTACCCAAAACGCAAAAAAAGCAAACATTTTTTATTCCACAAAACCACGATTATTAATTTTACAACTCCAAAAACATTAAGATTATAATACTATACAACAAACAGAGTTTGGAACGACAACTACATGAAAACCAAATCGAAAAAACAAAAAACGAAAATTCAAAAGTCACCGTCTGTTGCTATCGTAATCGACGACCTCGTTATCAGCGAGGGATCGAGAGTGCTGAACGATGGCGCGTCCAATCGAATTGATCCAATCCTCCTTCTCCTTATCAGAGTCAGCGAGGAAGAACATGGTGGACTGAGGGGTGGATAGTTCGAACGCCGAGGGCTTACGGAGGCACGTCCTCGGCGCCCTTACGGTGAGGCAATCGGCCACCGAGATGACGCCGCGGGGGACGGCGGAGGTGCGGCGGCGTCGGTTCGGGTCCTTGAAACCATAAGAGCTTGCCTTGCTTGAGGACGAACCAGCGGCGGCGCCAGGTTTTGATGTAGTCGCCTTGCTTGGTGAGCCAACCGGATCGCTCCGGGTTGGACCAGAAATCGATGCCCTTGTAGTCTTCCGGGTCCGGGTCTTGACCCGTTGCTAATCGCCATAGATTCTCCATTTCACCCTCCACACACGCCTCAATTCTCTGGGTCTGTGTGTGATTAACCCCTAACCTGATTTGGAGTCAAATTTGGAAGGGAAGTAACACGAGTAGAGGGCAAACCGGCAAGGCGTGGAGAACCCAAGAGCAAGAAATATTCGCTTATTATGTGCGTTTGGAATAATTTATCAAGGAATATCCAAAAAATAAATAAACCTTATTAAAATAAACTCATTAAAATACTAAATTATTAAAATGACTTATAACTCTCTTATAACCTAATTTTTGCATGAGTTTAATAGGCATGTAATGTGCTGGCGTAAAGTTTTTATACTGTCAATTAATCAGAAATCATGATTTAAGTAACTTTTAAGGTAATTATGATAAGTGTCAAACATTTTAATGATGTGTGAATTTCTGATTGATTAACAGTACAAAAAATCTTTACACTATTAATGTATATCCATTAAATCTGTTTTTTTTGTTTACAAAAATTTTATCAAATAAATTTATTAAGGCCGGTAAGATCATGAAGAGCATTTGGAAAAGCAAGAATGATAAGTTATTATGGGAGCAAAAGCCCATTTCCCTCACGCAAATCTTCTATAGGGCTTCTAGTGATCTTACGGACTTATGGAGCCAATGGCCTCTTTGTTTCTTGTTTTCTGGTTTAGTTTCCTATTATTAGAAAAATTACAACAAAATAATCATAAAACTTTCACATTATTTTTATTATGTTTCTTGTTTTCAAATATTTGTACAGGAAACATTAGAAAAAAAAACATTTTGTTTGTTTTCACTGTTTCCTGTACAAATTTTTAAAAAAGGAAACAGAATGAAAACAAAGAAACATATTTGTAATTATTTTTGTTGTAATTATTTTTTAAATCAATAAATGAAATCAAGAAAACATGAAATAAACCAAACAAGCCCTAAAGTTCCCTCTCCCACATTAACCCTCGGTCAGTCATGTGTATAGAGCTCCGATTGGTCCAAACCTCCTCACGACTTTATTAAATGTAACCTGGACATAGCTTTTTTCAGTGAGCGGAACAAGATGGGTTTTGGGATGTGTTTTCGTAATGAGTCAAAGCCTATGTATTTGGTGCACAAGGGGAAGCAATGGGTTTGTGGCAAGCAGTTCGTTGGGCTAATGATCACACGTAATTTTTGAGTTGTACATCAAGATTGTGGTTGATAACATTCACTCCCCAAAGGAGGACATCTCAGAGTCTGGATCCATTATTTTTACTGTAGAAGTGTTCTAGATATCAAACCAAACTAGAGTTAAGTTTGTTAGGAGACAAGCAATTATAGTTGCTCATAAATTAGGTAAAGCAGCTGTTGATCTTGCTAGTTTCCATATTTTTAGTAGAGTTCCACAGCGTATTGTTGATTCTATTTTAATGGAAATGAAATAAGTTTCCTTGTGTACAAAAAAAATCAAAGAAATTTATGAAGATACACTTTTTTTTTAACTTATTTTAAAAGCTTATTGAATGAGCGTTTGTACCTCTCGTGAATCTTGGTCGAGTGATTATCAACAATGGCATGTGATCAAATGTATCTTTGTCACTATGCTCGAGTCGTAGTGGATGTTGATTTAACAGGGAAGTTGCTTAAGGAGATTATGGTAGAACATGAAGGTTTTGCATTTCCTGTTGGTATCGAATATGAGAAGCTTCCTTCTTTCTGTTCTCATTGTAAATCAATTGGGCACTTGGCTTCGACTTGTAAATTTGACAAGGAGAAACTGGTGCATAAGGATCCGCCTTTGGTGTAGAAGACTAAGCAAGCTTATGTCCCTAAGGTTCCAGAGTAGAAATCAATTGAAGTTAATGGGCAGATTGATACATCACCGGGTGAAAACTTGAGTGTTAGTGATCGATTGAGACTGTCTATGAGGAATTATCCCCTGATCATGTCTCAAATTCCATCCCACATAACTCACCTTCTGTTGCAACCAATGTTGTCAATGGCTCTACAGAGAAGATCTTAACTTCTGTTGCAACTAATGTTGACTCTACGGTCAAGGATACTTCGGTGCTTGAGCATACTCCAATTTCCGTGCATTCCAAGACTACCTGTGATTTAACAGTTAGTGGTAAAAATCTTAAGACTCCTGAGATTAATTCAAGTCCAGTTTATGTTCAAGATCTTAGCACTTTTCCAACTGTTGTTCAGAATGATTTTAATGTTTTATCTACTTGGTTGGAAAAGCAAAAAGATGTTAGTACTACCAAGGAAGGAGAGCAGAATAATAATAATGCTGCTGAAGATGGTTTCACGGTGGTTACGTCCAAATCTCGAAAGACGTATAACATGAGACTGAATAAAAAAACCTAATTTAGGTATGCTTGATTCTCGTTTATGTCGCATGGGTTTTGGTTTTCGTCCCCCCATGTTCTTGTTTTCTTTTTTATTTTATTAATAAATTTATGGTGACTTATCACCTTGCTTAAAAAAAATAAATAAATAAAAAAACCTGCATATCAAATAAGGGATAAACTTGAAAAATAAGGAATTGCACATTATGGTCACACCACTAAGGATTATTGGGCATTATGGGATAAAATTGAAGAATTGGTGCATGCCGGGCATTTAGACGAATATGTTTTTAGAAACAATTGTGGCGACAGCAATACGGAGGGGAGCCAACAATACTTAGGAAGGGGATGGAGAAAAGGTGGAAATTTCAAACCGAGGAGAAATAATGGAGGAGGAAATCATGACCATAATGGTAACCGAGATAACCAACACCAGTCTGAGCCGAGAAATAATAATGATGCAGATGAAGGAGAACAAGCTATGGTCAAAGGAGTGATTATACTATTTCGGGAGGCTTTGTTGGAGGAGGTATATCCAACTTTGCTTGGACAAAGCATTTCGGTATAATTTGGACAGTCAGATCGGTATTAGGGAGACCCATGAGGTAGGCTCCTCCTTTTACATTCACTGATGATGATTTTAGAGGGCAGAACTGAATCAATATGATCCAATGGTGACCATAATAGAGTTAGCTAACTTCTCCGTCAAATGAACTTTGATTGATTAAGGAAGTTCAGCTGACATATTATACTATTCCATATTTCAAAAGCTAGGGTTCACGGGGGAACAAGTAGAAACCCTAGGATATGTGGACTTGCTAACAACATTTGGAGAGGGGAAGTTATCTACCACAATCTCAATTCGATATTTGATCGTCAATGCAGCTACCTCATACAATGTTCTAATCTAAAGGCCGTGTTTGAACAAATTAGGGCGATTGTTTCAGCTTGTCATTTGGCAATGAAGTTCTCTGTTGCCTTGGGAGATATCTTTATTGTTTGAGCAGATCATAAAATATCAAGACAATATTATGTTGATAGCCTTCATGTAAACAAAGTAGTGACAGAAAACAAAGTTAGTGAAGTGGAGGTAGGAAGAGTTAGCTTAGTTTAGAGGAATTCTTTTATGGAGCTAGACCCCACCCCGGGAAGACATACAAGATCAGAGGCCTCAACCCACTTAAGACCTGCAAAACTTCCAGGTTGGACTCAAGTCGATAAGTGTGCTAAACTCGGTCCCATTTTGGAACATGAGAAAAAGGAAAATATTGTAAAGGAATTAAGGAAAACGTTGATTTGTTTGCTTGGTCTACAGCTAGAGCTGGGTAATATGGACTTGGGTCTGTAGATAGTCCGTTTAACCACTTATTCGTGCTAGTTAAGACTAGTTTAACCAAGCAGTGTCACTCGCGAGTTAAACATGTTTGGTTCGCGGGTTGGCCCGCAGACCACTGCTTGTTTTTAAAAACAAATATTGGACCATCTAATGAAATTGGGTCAAGTGAGTGTCTGAGTTGTGACCCGCGTGTGCTCCTAAATCCTATGTGCATTTTAGTTTGCAGCTCCTACTCGTGACATAATCCTCTATAGTTCCTCAAACATAAATAGAAATTCAATATTAGAAGAACATATCAAAATTGATGAATAACAAGGCTGTAGTGATGACTCTAATGCCAAATGTAGGACTTCAATCCAAATTCTATAATAAAACTATAAATAAATGTAAGGCCTTGGTCCATAATACAAACATGGCCGGCCCAATGGTGAAGCCACTAAAGCCCTATCTTTAGGCCCACCAATAAAAAAAATTTGTTTACTCTTTTTATAAAGTAAAAAGGTCACACATGTTAACAAAAAGGCTCACCCTAAAACACAACGTGACTCATATACACTCTCTCACTTAAAATAAAAAGGCATCACTCAAAATTTGCTTTAGGCCTCACTTGCTCTTGGGTCGGCCCTGAATACAAAGAACAGTAACACCACAACATTCAGAATTAGTGCAAAAGGAATCTAATTTGGAAGCGTACCTCCACTAGTAGTCATTGTTATCAAACACTCTTCCTCACGAGCAATTTACCGAACATTTTGTGCTGACAAACTAGCAACCCGTTCAAAGAAAAGATAGAGAAATATCTAAAGCCTTTTGCCTTTTTTGAAGTATGTGAATCAATGGAGCATCACAAAGCTTCTTTAGGGAATTTGGATTGTCTACAGCCCTATTGTCTACAGCCCCTCTACAGCAACTAATGTCAACCATACATTAAATCTAATCGTCTAAAAAAGGCAATATTTTAAAATATTAAAAAATATCAAAATCCCAAAAATTTCAAAACCCATGGTTGCTGCACAACCTCAACCATTCAACTGCAAACTGAGCGACCATTGCCCGACATAGAAACTTGCCATTGTATATGTTACTTTTTCTTTAATTTATTAAAAAGAGGATCATAGACTATTACAAGAGTGTTATACCAAGAACCATTGTCTTCTGAAAGTAGGATTACAACATGAAAACTGAAAAGTTCTAAACAACCCCATTTTCATTAGCAGAGTGAGAGAAAAAAAAACTTTGGACTAATATAATACATTCTACAAGGCTACCAATAACAATAGATCAAATTTACAACTTCACAAAACTAGACTAAAATGGAAATTTATAATACTTTACTCAATCAGAGATGAGATGAAATTTTTTTTTTTTGGTTGTTATGTGTTATCCATGTTGTAAAATCGTGGACTTAATATCTTGTAAACTTCCAAAATTGACAAGACGAAGAACCCCATTTTATTAGCAGGGTGAGCAAAAAAAGTTCCATCCTACATTACAAGGGGCATCCTACATAATGGAGAGGGGAAATTAAGGAGGAGAAGTCAATCTGAAGTGTCGTGAACGAAGCTGCGGTGGTGGAGATGGGAGAGAGACGGAGTGACGATGGTATATGGTGGCGCGAGGGAGAAGGGAGAGAGATGGAGTGACGTGGTAGCATCGCGACTTGACGTTAACGATGGTGACTCACTGTGACCGGTGGCATGGTGTGGTTAGGTTGTGCAACGTCTCGATGGTGAGAATATGGGTCTTTCAAATTTTTTGGGGTTTGATATTTTTTTAATGTTTTAAAATGTTAGTTTTTTTTACCATTATATATGATGTATGGTTGAGATTAGTTGCTGGAGAGGGACCGTAGACAATTTGGCTGGAGACAATCCTAATCCTTTTATATGTAAGGACAGGGATCGTCTCATGATTGTAGAATTGTAACTGCTCCTTCATTAGCTCCTCCATTAAAAGTTTGTAATCCTATGTTTGTATCAGCTACTCCCAATGGAATTTATAATAACAACTTGATGAATATCATATGCAACACCGAAATATGGCCATATGGGTCATATTCATATGTTATTTCTAACATTATTCCTTCCATTCCATTCCCACTGTACCATCCATTCAAACATATCATAAGAAAGACAACATGGGATTTTGGGATTCTAAGCGTTGTCAAATTCATGTGACAGTATTCATTGTTTTAGCTTTGTTAATTGCTTTTAGCCTAATTTCATTATTACAAAAGAGCATGTGCAAATCTCGATGTTTCAAAGGATCCGCCATCAACGGGACAATTTCCAGCTTTACCATATATTTTAGTATCAAATAAAAGAACAAGTATTGTAGTTGAGGTTACAACTTTCCAAAATTATTTGAACACATTATTATGTTACAACTGCCTACATGAATAATACTTCCTTTTAATAATTTAGCTGAATTTTTTCCTTCTGAACTTGAATTTAGTAACACCATATTTGTTAGGTGAAAGTTTATGTTAAGACGGATTGCGTAAATAGCATTTTCTTTTGTTGTAATTCACCCAGGCAGTATGGCAAATTGATGCCAACACTTGGATTAATTTGCTGAACTGTCTATGGCTATATGCCCTAGAGTAATAGGATATAGCTCGTTGCACAGTCTAATTATTCATGCTTCAATAGTTTCTTAATTTCAAATCCCTCTTCAATTTTTTTGGGGTTACAATTCTTCATGTTCAATCTTCACACACAAAATATTCTTTTTCTTTATTGTAATTATTGAATGTTTGTTGACTTTGTTCTATACGATAATTGGAAGTCGTATTTTTAAAAAATAAAAATAAAAAATCTTTCAAAATTTATACAATTTAAATTATAAATCTTTGTCATGTAACTATGCAACCTTCTTATGAGCCTATATTTCCTTTCTCCTAACTACTGTTGTCTTATATGTCATAGAAGATAAATTGAAGTTGAAGGCAAACTCGTAAATTGCCCCATTCAAGTGGCTAAACTAAAGTGACAAAAGAAATCAGAAACAACCAAGTTTTTTTTTCCCAAAGAAAAAGGCTGGCATGCTCGATCTATTGAGCTCACACACACACTTAGTGTCCTCTATTGTTTATTTGATTTTGTAGCCATCAAAAAAGATTCCAATTTCTTGTTCTACTTGTTTTGTTCACATTCTTTATTTTTGGATTCTTGTTTTATTTAAAAAATTATCAACGAGCTAAAGAGATAGGAGGGAAGATAGAAGCATGCAAAAACAAATTATCTTATGTTCCATATAAACATTGAAAGAAAACATAAATATGTAGGAAAGTGGGGACAAAGGCCAAGCACAAGCAGCAAGAAAGGTGAAAAGAGATTGAAGGCCATATCTTGTTAAAGTCAGTTTGCTAATTAACTAGAAGAAGAGAGCTGTTTACTATGATTGGTGGCCATACATGCTGCCTTCAGCGGTGGGTGGGGTTGGGAGACAAAGTTGAGAAAGAAAGAACCAAAGTATGTTCTAATTGCTAGCTTTTTTGAATTGCCATAGAATCCAATATCTTAAATGGGCCTGGCTCAGACAGTTGGTCTAGATCTCCATGTATTTTTTTTTTTTTTGATGAACAAATTAAGTGTATTTATATAACTATTAGCACCATCAACATGGTATGGCACAGTTGGTAGATAACTGGACCCCTTAATCATGTGGTCAGGGGTTCGATTTCTGACTCATGCGTATGGAATAACATCTGTTGGGAGAGGTTAACTCCTTAAATGAATTTCAATACCTCGAGGGATTAGTCTCTGGCTCTCGGCCGGAGGATACCCGGGTTCATCAAAAAATATAACTATTAGCACCAGGGGTGCTGTTTCCATGTAATTATTAGTTGCATATATCATACACACACATGTATATGGGATTTGGCCATTACTATTACTTGCATTTGCATCTGCTCTGTGTAAAAATACATCCAATTCATGTACAAACTACTTAATAGTACTCGTCAAATATTGAAGTGAATGTCTCTAGTTTACATTTACGTTTTTTAAGCATTAAGCATTGTTAGTGTTTTATTTTGGATTGAAAGCGGCGTAAAGCCCAACTATGATTAGTGTCTTGGAGATTTCAAAATTTAATAAATATATTAAAGACATAGTAATATGATCAGATACATATTTATTTATTATTTTATATATAAACTTAAAAAAATCAAGATAGTAAGGATAAAAATGGAAGAAAAAGTGTATAAGTAAGGAATTTAATTAAGATAGCAATGATAAAAATGGAAGAAAAAGTGATACGCTATACGCTATAAACTCAAACGCTACTTCAAATAACATTTGGAAAAAACGCTATACGCTAGTGAAAAAACGCTATACGTTAATTTTAAAAACGGTTGTCAAATGGGGCTAATTTTTCATCCGCTATCCGCCAAACGTTAGTGTTTTTGGCAAAGCAAACACTGTCTTAGGCACATTATATGTAAATATGTTTACTATTTGGCCGTTGGTAACTTGATTATAGGAAAATAACGCTAAGCCAAACATAACAAAAGAGGGGTGTTAATGGCAACGTTGGTATAGGTTAGATATGATCCGATCTTAATTCAATATTTTTATTGGGTAGTTTCTCCTGAACTTTCTTGAATGTAACCTTTTTTGAAAACCCAACTTGGAAATGGTTTGAATATGATCATACAAGAATCAGAACAAATTTGGTATGTTTGATATAATATATAAATTTGGATACTATGTAAATTTCTAAAATTATAGAAATAGGAAACTAAAATTAAAATAAATATTTCAAAACAAATAAATTGTGCTATGGGAAAAATAATAATTCGAGTCAAGAATTAATCTTATTACGTATAACTAATTACAAAATATTATAAATTTCAAAATAATCTATGACACCATACTGGATTGTGATGACCCGAGACATGACCTATACTCAAATCAAAGGCACATTACGTTCAATTTTTAGTTTAATTTTGACACTATTTGGGCTAAAAAAATTATAACTATCAATTAATCACAAATCATCATATATATGACTTTTAAGATAGTTATTACAAAGTTAAATATTTAAAATGATATACAAATTCATAATAAGCTTTTTTTTTTTTTGAACTACAAATTCATCATAAGTTGACAATATAAAATTCCTTTTATATCAACAATACATAACAATCAAACCTTTAATTTTTATAACTTATACATATTCCAGTTTGCTTGGTTTGGAATAGGTAGAAAGGAGGAACCTACCTTGAATGCCCCCTATTATTAAGGTGGTGTTTATATATATGGCTAAAATATAGTTTTTAGTCCCCGAAGATTTTTCACTTTGGTGAAATTAGTCCCCTCTACTTTTTTTTTGAGTGATTTTAGTCCTCTTAATTGTTTAATCTTGCAATAAAGATCCTTCTATTATCTTTCCATCCAAAATTTAACAGAATTAGTCTATGGGTCAAACAGCAAACAATATCATTACCATGTGTCATCCAAATAATAAAATAATAATTAATAATAAAATCATTTTTTAAAATCCTCGTCTTATCATGTCATATCATGTACACGGTCTTTTGCGGAAAAGAAGGGGTCGTCTCCCTAACTTAACCCTAGCCAGTCCGCCGCCACCATTCCGGCTCAGCTCCGGTCGTCCCTGCACTCTCGTTTCTGGACGGCCTATCTCTCTTGTGTATCTCTTCTCACTCGAGCGCACTGTTTTCTCGCTACTGCCCTTCGCTACACGACGCTCCTAGACAGTGGCCAGTGGTCTGCGATCTAGACGGAGAAGGATGGGTGGCTGAGTTGGAAACAGTGGTGTTGCGCGTGTAGGTACTCGGGAGTAGATCTGGACCGTTCAGGGCACGTAAGGGTATGATGCTGCGTGGTGGTGGCTGAGCTCGCAGTCCTGGGTTCGCGTCCAGCTCATTGAGGCACGATGGCTTTGTGTGCGCATGGCAGCGCGCAGTTTTATACGGTGATGCTGCTACGATGCTGGTATTCATTGATTGGGTAAATTGTTTGGGTGTGTGAGTAGTTGCCATGGATGTTGCTTTTCTTCTCTCTGTTTTCTGATATTGCTTTGGTATGGAGGTGATAGTGTTGATGCTACGTATTGTTGTTTGGTGGAAGTGGGAAAATAAATGGTGGCGTGTTGCTGCCTGTGTTTTAGGTAGAAGGGAGATGGAAGATAAAGGGTTTAAAGAAAATGGGTTTCTGAAGATGGAAGCAAAAGGCAGCTTTGTTTTATTAATTGATTATTTTATTATTTAGATGCACATGTGCATTGATAACTTTTTTATAGGTTGGAAATTGTTTTGACACATAGATTGCTCCGTTTAAATTTTGGATGGAAAGATGAGGAAGGATCATTATTGCAAATCTAGGAGGACTAAAATCAGCTCATAAAAAATAGTAGAAGGACTAATTTTGCCAAAGTGAAAAATTTGGGGGATTAAAACTGCATTTTAGCCTATATATATATATTCTGTAATGGTGTTTTTTTTTTCCTTTTAGGACGTAATGGTGTTGTTTAAAGTTTAATTGTTTAATTTTATATACTGACAATATAAAGCCCTTTTACATAGATTATTTAATCATAAATTATTATGTCAGTAAATTTTTTTGACTCGTATCTTAACTACCTTAAAAGTCATTCATACCAATTATTGATTGGTGACATGCAATTATAAACTTTACCACTGTCATTGTAAAGTAATTAAACTCAAATTTTATAATAAATGAGTAGTTTCGAACACACCTTCTATGAGTTGTGGTTGTTGCGTATTGATATGTAATACCAATAATTTCTTATAAAACAAAATGAATGTTTAGGTGATAGTTTGGTAGATTTTTAACTAGATATTATAATGCAAACTTTAATATGTGAAAAATAGAGATTGCTTCTCGTGCATTTTTAAGATGGTGATTAAATAATGGTAGGTGTATGGATTTAAGATCGAGAATCCTATTTTTTATCTAGAAAAACAAAAAAAAAAAAGAAGCAAGCTAGTAAAAGAATATCGTTTTTCGTTTACCAAAAAAAAAACAAAACAAAACAAACAAAACAAAAGAATATGGTTTAATTTTCTATTGGTGTATAAACTATAACTATAATTAACCTACAGTCATAATAATAAATCGTATGCAAGTCAACTAATGCTAACATTTTGTAAGTAATTTTGGTTGAATTATGGTAATGATACTTCCTAACAATAGTCAATAAGGAACAAGCTAGCTGTAAGGTAGTACTTCCTTCATTCCAAAATGGTACTCCCTCCAGACTCAATTATAAGCAAAATTAACTAAATTCATACTTATTAAGGAAGTTAGTTAATTTAATTTAATTGTCTTGATTTATCTAAAAAAAATGAGTTACAATTATTAATCTACCCTTTAATTACCTCGGGAGTGTGCGATGCTCTTAGAAAAGTAAAATGATAATTGGTTGGATTGGTTAATTTTCTTGATTTTTGAAACACTGACATTAAATAGAGTTGAATTGGTTGAATTAACTTATATTTTGAGTCTACAAAATATAGGTACTTTTTTGCTTATAATTGAGTTCTACGATAATTATAGTTTTCTTCTATTTAAATTTTTTTTTTTTTGGGTGGAAAGCAGTGTTTTAAAAACCGGTCCAATCGGACTGTTCAACCGGTTGGTCTGTCGACTGGACCCTTTCCGGTCCTGGTCGAACCACAGAACCGGAAAAGAGGTTTCAATCGCTAAAAATCACAAAAAAACCGGTTTGAACCGGGCTAAAACCGGAAAACCGGCCGGTTCATTAAAAAAATTCAAAAATTAAAGAAAAAGGCTTTTTTTTTAAATAAAAAAAGGCTTAGAGCATCATAAATTGAATGACGTACTCCAATTTGTGCTTGTTTAGGTATTAAATAATTTTGGGCTTAATATAAAAATTAGAAGTTGGATTTCAATTATACTTGTTATTGATCTATTTATTAATGTATGTGTGTGTACCGGTCCAACCATCGGTTAAACCGGTTGAATCGATTGGACCTTGAACCACTCTTCTTTTCGATTCTCCGGTTCAACCGGTTTTTTAAACATCGGGTGAAATGATAGTTTTCTTCTATTTTGATTGATGTTTTCAAATATTAATGAATGTTTATTTTATTTTTATTTTTTTACTATATCTTTAAACATTTATGATATAACAAAGAGGAGTGCTATCTCTCTTTTTATTTTACCAATTTTGGTTTTAGTCCTTGTAAAAAAAATTCTTAGGATTTCGTCCTGTATTTTCGAAAGTTTTGTAAATAGTCCCTATTGTTACCCCTGAGTACTAAAAATCATATTAGATGAAAAAATTTGTCAATTATAACCCTATGGCCCTAATGTATGATTTTATTTCTACTTTCTAGCCAAATTTTGGAGCAAGTCGGACAAGAACGAGAAATTACCTCAATACCCCCTGAGTACTATATATCATACAAAATGAAGGAATTTAACAATTTTAACCTTATTCCCTAATGTATGATTTTGTTTCTATTTTATGGCCAAATTTTACAGCAAGTCGGACAGTAAAATAAAATTACCTCGATACCCATGAGTACTAGATAACGGAAAAAGATGACGGTAGGGACTATTTGCAAAATTTTTGAGATTACAGGGACGAAAACCTAAGAAAAAATTGTACAAGGATCAAAACCAAATTGATGAACTTTGTAGGGACCAAAAACTTATTTAAACCTTTTTTTTTAATTATTATTATTAACGAAAGAGAGGTGCTATTTGATTCAACGGACGGTGGTCTGAAATGTTGACAAATTGGTTACCTTTTGTTTTCAGTCACAAAATAATTATTAATTAAAGAATAATAATACATTGATCCAATAGAAATCAAATTTTGTACTTTTCATTTTCGCACCATTTCTCTTTATGAAACAACAATTTTCAACACGGCCAATTTAGTTAGACTCTCTTGTTAACCAGTATACTTGATCAATGATTCCAATAAAAGTAAGTTGTCAGTAAAAATTTAAAGATAACACTTCTCAAATGTTGAAATAAAAACGTTCTTTTATTGATTATTTAATCAATACCTTAATGATATCGGTTAGCATTCTCCTTAGTTGAATAGTATGATGTTTTATTAGTAATTAATGTTATTTAATGGTCTTCATAATTCTAATGAAAAAATTATTATTATTTTGGAAGGAAGGGGAGTGTAAGAAAAAAATGGAAAAAAAATCCATAAAAAATTTATATCAAGGTTGTCAAATCTGAAAACTAAATAATCATAATTTGATGGTACAATCATAAAAACATAATTCGATAGTTCGTCAATTATACAATGGGTTTTTCTATCATGTGCAATTTTGCACAGGTTAAGAAACCTAAAAACAATAATTATTTATTGAAAAACTAAGCATTTCAGTTTTGAAAATATAAAAAATATAAGTGCTTATATAAATTTACTCTTTTAAGTTCTTTAACCTATGCAATTGTAGTTTGCTCTCCTTACTTACATTATTTTGTAATTTGACATAAGAGGGCAAAATAATAATGAAAACATAAAATTAGTATCATACACCTAATACATTTTGAAAAACAACAAATGGAACTCAATCAAAATATCTAAAACAAAATTGACCAAAATTGTGTTTTTTATAAAGGTTTACTGAAACTTGTACATGAAAAGAAATTTTGCATGCAAGTTAACTCATTTTTGCGTTAGCTCGTAAAAGTTTAAGAGTTAAAAATGATTATCGATGTGTAAAATTACTAAATTCTATGTTAGTAGATCCAAATTACTATTAATATAAGGGTCTAGTTAACCAGTATCCTAAAAAAATCAATAAAAGAAAACTTTACGTTAAAAACTAAATATAACAATTTTCTATATAATAATTATACAACTTTTTTTTTATAAAAACTTACCTTTTTTTTTAATTCCTTAACGATTAAAATTCTCCTTTATATAATTATCTGAAAATTCATTCATAAACATAATTGTACTTATAGAATTATATTTATCAGTAGCGTGAGAGTTTGACGGTAATAAAATACCTTCTTGAAAGAAAATAAAATTCATGGTGCTTTTTTTTTTTTAACGAAAAGAATATATATATATATATATATATATATATATATATATATAGCAACTCATTAATGAAAATGTAACAACTATTACACATATGTTATATATTTATTGAAAAACAACATTATTAACACACTATTTTATCCACTAAAATAAAGATCCCGTTCTTAGAATTTAGATATTTAGATAGCATAATTTCGTTAGCACTCACGCTTCATGTTAATCAATTATTATTTTAAATTATTATTTTATAAAATTATTATTAAATAACGAGGAACTAAGAGTATCAATTTTCCCATTGTGGCCAAGTTATTCAGAGCTAAATATTATCCACATTGTGATTTCCTTGAAGCAAATATGGAACCCTAGTTATGTTTGGCGAAGTTTGTGCGAAACTAGGGTGGTTTGGAAGGAAGGGTTGAGGTGGAGAATTGGAGATGGTGATAATATTAGAGTATGGAAGGATGTGTGGACTAGAGACTCCTCTCTTTTAGTGCCGAGTAATAGTGGCAATGCTGACCTTTCTCTTCGGGTATGTGATCTGTGGGAAGCAGGGAGAAAAGCATGGAACATTGCCTTAGTTGGGGAGATTATGAGCTCTCCATCTGCAGTCTCGGTGCTTAATACTCCTTTATTGTTAGCGGTGGAGGAAGAAAAAATTTATTGGTGGTCTGATCGCAAGGGGAACTACTCAATAAGGTCGACGTACATGTTATGCTTGGATCATGTGTTGGATGTTGATCACTTGTAAGTTGCTGGCAATTGGAGGGCTGTTTGGGAGCTTAAAGTTCCACCGAAAGTGAGGATCTTCTTGTGGAGAGTAGCACGTGATGTTCTTCCAACTAGGTCTAACCTTCAGGATCATGGGGTGCAAATGTTCTTCCTTTTGTCCTTGGTGTGAGAACGATGTTGAGAATAGTTGGCATGTGTCCATCTCGTGCGATAAGAGTGTAGCTGTGTGGAGAAAAGTTGATATGTGGCAGAAGATCTCTTTGCCTCTGGATGTATCGAATAGCTTCTGTGAGTTGTTTTAATTTCATGGCTCTTGTGCAGTTTTCTGATGAAGAGATAACTTCCTGGGCAATGTCATTATGAAGCATTTGGTGGAGTAGAAATTTGAAGATTTAGGAAGGGAAGGATGAAGGTACGGAACTCATTGTCATGCACGGGTCTTCTTTACTGCATGAATGGCAACAAGCTGGGAGGTTGGTGCTTCTGCATGTCCAGCTAATATGAGTCCAAATGCTTATCAGTTGTGCTAGAAAAAACCACTGATGGGCTTTGTGAAGTGTAACATAGATGCTTCTTTCTTCTCGGCTAGCAACCAAGTGGGCATTGACATGTGTCTTAGGAATGAATTCGGCCAATTCTTGGGTGCTAGGACTCAGTGGTCCAACCCGGTTATTGATGTTCATATGAGAGAGGCAGCTGTCTTATATTTTGCTATCAATTGGATGAAAGAGCTTAATTATCATAATGTTATTTTTGAACTTGGCTCCAAGTTGGTAGCTGACAACATAAATTCCTTGTGTGATGATTTAACTGAGTTTGGTGTTATTATTTTTTCTTGTAAGGGTTTACTTTCTTCTTTTTTTCAAAACTCTCGTGTTGAGTTTTCTATGAGGCAAACTAATATAGTTGCTTATATTTTAGCTAGGGTGGTCATTCAGACATTCACTTTGCTAGTCCTCATTTCTTTCATGATGTCCCAACATGTATTGACTCTATGATTTTTAATGAGATGCGGTGATTATTTCTTGTAGAGAGAGAGAGAGAGAGTATCAATTTTCACTTGATAGATAAGATATTAATCTTCCATGATTTCATGGGATATAGTTGGGCGGCTAGGTGGAGATACTATTTTAGCATTTCTGTTATAACGATTTTTCTAACGTGTGCAACTTTGCACAGGTTAATGAATCATAAAATAGAAATGTTGTATTGGAAATAGTGACTTTTAAATTTTCAAGGAATTAAATACACAACTTCCAATATAACATTTCTACTTTTGGTTTCTTAACCTTTGCAAAGTTGTACATGTTAGAAAAATCATTGTTATAATGTCATACAAACATTTAGCAAACAAAAAAAAAAAAAAAAAAAAGGCAAACAAACATACCTTTCTGAAACCTGCGAGAAATAAACGCAAACAGGTTTTTATACTCTGTAAGCATGGATTCTGATCTAGGAACTAAAAATTTAATAGAAAAAGTAAATATATTACCTCTAAACATAATAAATATAAGATTTAATTACAGTTTTTTTTTTTTTTTGACTGGTGGTTTAATTACATATTTAGTCTCTCTATTATTGACTATATACTATTTTGGTCTCTAAAATTTTTGTGTGCACACTTGGTCCTCTATTTTTTAATGTTGTAGATTCGATCCTTTCATTTAATATCTGACAATTTTTTCAGTGAACAACATAGAGAAATCATTCCTCTAAGCGCACATAACCTCTGGTTGAGATTCTCCCTTTTTTGTTTTTTTTTCTGATTCAACATGATTCAATGGTTTCTCTCTCTTATTTATCGATTTTGTCTCTCCTTTCCGGGACTTTTTTTCGTCCCATCACAAGATCTTTTAGTTTTATTATAGGAGCTCAATCAAAGATTCTATGTGTTGAGAACAGTAGTCTCTCTTTGTTAATCATGGAAAAATTGATAGACATCATAGGAAAGTATCGAATTTATAATGATGAAAAGAACAAAAGACTAAATGTGAAGAAGAAAAAAACTAAACCAAATCAAAATAAAATTAAAAGTCAGTCTGACCATACCAAATTGAAAAATCTATCTAGGAGCCATGTGAGAGACCGTTGGAACTCACAGGAGCCAATTAGGCATGTCTTGTTTCTGTCTCTGGTCACTGTGCAAGGAATACAGAAGGAACCAAGGTTTTTTCATCATCCCTCATCTTCTTTTCATCTCATCACAGAGAGTGGAAAGTGAACAACTAGAAAGTGACTTTCGTGGGTCCCCTTACTAGCTGGAAGATAAAGCCGCGCATGTTTTTGTTTTATTTTTAGCTTTTCCTCAACATCATGTCTCTTTCACTACCAAACACTAATATCAATATTCTAATGCCAATCTTATTTATTTTCTTCACTCACTCTTGCTTTTCAATGTGGCAACTGTCAAGTGGGAATATCCAAGCTTTGTTCTTTCCCTGTCTCTCTGTTCAGCCATCAGCATCAGCATCAGCATCAGAACTCTCACTCTCTCACTTGTTAGTTGTTGAATCCTCCTGAATCTGCTGCACAAACAAGGTATGATCTAACCCATCTGGTCAACTGAGTTATTTTTCTCATTGAACTTGTTCTATGCATTATATTTGCAGATCATCTTCTTTCTTTCATTTTTCTTACATTTTTATTAATTTTTTCCACAAGGAATAATGGCCTTTCTGCTTGACATGGTGATTTCAGAGGCTTAAAGTTGAGGACTTTTGTGGTATGCAGAACTGGGTTTTGTTCCATTCAGTTGTGGGTATTATTGACTGACTGGTGTAGCATAACTTAAAGTCAACTTGAGTGTTATGTTGATTTTGGGACTTCATGTGTTGGGCTTGTGAAATCTATATTCAGTGATTGCATAAGAAATACACTTGAATTGTATTGATTAAATTTGAAGGAATACATGGACTCCTATTTATAACAATCTGATCCAGCTTTGGAAGTATAAAGCTGTTAACAGAGAACTAATAAACTAAACAGAAAGCTGTTATGACTAACAAACTCGTCTAATAGTTACACAATTGATATAATTCTTCACTCCCCCTCAAGTTGTGCATGAAGATTCATCATGCCCAACTTGCCAAGGAGAAATTCTAATCTGTCTCTTCCCAAAGGCTTAGTGAGCATATCAGCAATTTGCTCTTTTGTACCAATTTCAGTGGTTCAATCTCTTCAGCTTGCACTCTCTCGCGTACAAAGTAGCAATCCATATCCACATGTTTAGTTCTTTCATGAAAGACTGGATTGGCAGCAATGTGGAGAGCTACTTGGTTGTCACAAAACAGCTGAGTTGGTCCTTCTTGTGATACTGATAATTCTGTCAGCAGCCATCTAAGCCAAATTAGTTCACTCACAGTGGCTGCCATAGACCTATATTCAGCCTCTGCAGAAGATTTGGCAACTACTGTTTGCCGTTTTGTCTTCCATGAAACAGATGCACCTCCTAGAGTGATGACATACCCTGTGCAGATCTTCTGGTCATGGGACAGCCCCCCCAATCTGCATCACAATAAGCCTGAGGCTGCAGACTGTTATTGCTTGGAAGGAAAATGCCCTATCCTGGAGTGGTTTTAATGTATCTGAGGATTCTGTGTGCTGCATCCATATGTTTCTGTTTTGGAGCAGTCATGAATTGACAGAGAGTATTCACTGAGTATGTTATATCCGGTCTTGTGACTGTAAGATATAATAGTCTTCCAAGAAGTCGCCTGTACTGAGTTGCATCTATGTCAGGATCATCTTCATCTGATCTTAGGCTGGAGTTCTGCTCCATAGGAAAGTAACTAGGCCTGCAACTTTGCATTCGAGTCTCTTTGAGAATGTCAATTGCATATTTCCTTTGAGTAAGCACCATTCCTTTTGCAGATCGAGTCACTTCAATTCCAAGAAAGTACTTCAAAGGTCCCAAGTCTTTTATGCTGAATTCTTTGTCAAGGTAGTCCTTCACCTGCTGCATGAAAACAGAGTTATTACCAGCCAAAATAACATCATCTACATATATTAGTGATGTAAGAAATACTCCATTTTCATTGTAAATAAACAGTGAATGATCTGCCTTGGATTGTATGAATCCAATCTTCTTTAAGGCTTGAGTAAACTTCTGGTACCAATTCCTTGAGGCTTGCTTTAGGCCATAAAGGGATTTGTTCAATTTGCATACTCTATGATCTCCCTTTTTGGCAAAACCTTGAGGTATCTTCATGTAGATTTCCTCCTTTAAGTCTCCATGAAGAAATGCATTGTTCAGATCAAGTTGGTGAACAATCCATCCTCTTGCAACAGCTATGGTTAAGAGACTTCTAATGGTTACAAGCTTTGCTACTGGAGCAAAGGTTTCATGAAAGTCTTCACCCCAACTTATGTGAAACCTCTAGCTACTAATCTAGCTTTATATCTTTCCACTTCACCATTTGGTCTATATTTTATTTTATAGATCCACTTGGAGTCCACAGCATGTTTGCCTTGTGGAAGCTCTGTCAGATTCCATGTTTGATTGTTCTCAAGAGCTTCAATTTCCTTCTTCATAGCTTCTTTCCAATGGTCATGTTTTATTGCCTGTGAAAAGTTCTTAGGCTCATCATTTTCAGTGATGGCCGCAAGATAAGTAGTGTGAGCAGAAGAACACTTATCATAAGACATAATTGGATAATGGATAATGTACAAAGTTACCTGAAGGAGGGATAGATACAGGATGTGTAATGGAAGGTGGCAGTACTACCTCATAGTCCTTTAAATAACTTGGTAGCTGTCTCACTCTTTCTCTATTATCATTCCTGTTTTCAATGTTAGAATCATTTTCTAAAGGAACAGAGTTATCATTATCTTCATTTTGTTGTTCTTCCTTTTCTGAACTATCATGGCTCTCACTGTCAGGTTCACACAAGTGTTGTGACTGTTGGGAATGATGTTCCCAATCTGTGATCTGTGTTGGCTGCTTTGCACTTAGGGAATTATCATTCTTGAAAGGAAATTCTTCTTCTAAGAAAATGACATTCCGGGAGATATAGACAGTATTAGTAGAGGTATCATACACCTTATAGCCCTTTTGACCTAAAGGGTATCCTATGAAGATGCATGCTCTCCCCCTCTCATCAAACTTCCCCTCTTTCTTGTGTTTTAAGGCATAAACTAGGCAGCCACATGCTTTTAGATGATTGTAATCAGGTTTCTTGCTATATATAACCTCATAAGGGCTTCTATTATTAATGATTTTTTAGGGCAACCTATTTATAATGTGTGCTGCAGTAAACACACATTCTCCCCAAAATTTGATGGGAAGGCCAGCATGAAACCTTAAGGCTCGGGCAGTTTCTAAAATATGTCTATGCTTTCTTTCCATAACATTTTGTTGTGGTGTATAGGGACAACTAAGATCCATCATGATCCCCTTTTCTGCATAGAAACACTGCACATGACTAGAAGTGAATTGTAATCCATTATCAGATTTGACCCTTTTTACCCGTCTTCCAAATTGAGTCTCTATCATGCAAATGAATCTAGGCAATAATTGTTCAACAGATTTATGTCTCATTAAGTAGATCCATACTCCTCTACTATAGTCATCTACAATAATAAGAAAGTAGTGTGCTCCTGAAATGGAAGCAGTTTTATATGGCCCCCAAATATCACAATGTATAAGATCAAAGCATGAATTAGACTTTATTGAGCTAATAGGAAAAGGTAATCTAGATTGTTTAGCACGAATACAAGAATCACAATAAACTTTACTTTGATTTCTAACAATATCTAATCCTATGTGAGCTAGTTTAGCCTCAGAAGCATGCCCAAGTCGAATGTGCCATATATGGCTGTTAACAGGTTTGCCAACCTTCATTGCTACAGTCTTATTTTGTGTAGGCTCAAGTAGATACAAGCCATCTTGATGTCTACCCTTCCCAATCAGGATCTTGGAATGTAAGTCCTGTATAATGCAAAAATCAGCAGTGAAGGTTATGGCACAATTGTGCTTTCTAGTCAACTTACTTACTGACATTAAATTGCATTTAAAATCTGGGATATATAAGACTCTATCCAACTATAAACCATTAGGTAGATTGGCACTCCCTATTCCTTTTACTGGTACACATGTACCATTAGGGATTTGGACAGGTTGCTAATTAGAAACAGATAAATCTTTTAGCAATTTTTCATCACAAGTGATATGTTCAGTTGCTCCTGAATCTATCACCCAAGTTTTGCTAAAAATAGAGTTACCTGCTGCATTGGCATTTGTCCTTGCTTGGTAAGCTCCTGATCCAGCATCATGATCGATGCTTAATTGTTGTATCAATCGATCATACTGCTGCAAAGTCAGGCCCGGAATACGGCTTTCTGAAGTGACTTGTGCTGCCTTAGCTGTAGGCTTCTTTCCATTCCAAGAACCTTTCTTTTCTTGATTTGGTCTTCTCCAATTTTGTGGATATCCCACTATTTCCCAGCACTCTTCTTTTGTATGACCAATTTTCTGACAATGGTCATATTTGGGCCTTTCTTTCATGTTTCCTTTGCGGTCATCTGCAAGGTACTTTGTGGTTTGTGCTTGAAAAGCAGTTGCATCAGTGATTGGCTTATGTGTAGCTGAAATGAACCTTTGTTGTTCATCCTCAGCCACCATGTGATAGGCATGACCAAGGGTGAGAGTTGGCATCATGCTGAGAATTTGGGACTTTACAGTATTGAATACCTCATCAAGCCCCATAAGGAAGTCATAAAGCTGTTCTCTCTCCCTTATGCTTGAAAGGCATTTCTGAACATCACATTTGCATCCCTCACACGTGCATTTGGGCCAAGGTGAGATGGATTGAATCTCATCCCATAACCCTTTCAATTTGGTGTAGTATGCTGAAACCGATAGGTTTTCTTGTCTGAGGAGAGCAATTGCATGCCTGAGCTCATAAATTCTGGGAGCACTTTCTTTCGCGAATCTTGCTTCCAATTCTGCCCAAATTTCTCGAGATGTGGTTGCATATTGGACACTGCGACGAACTTCTTTGTCCATTGCGCTTTTGAGCCATCCTTTTATCGTGGCATTGCAGCGCATCCAATATGCAAAATTGGGAGAATCAGCATCAGGCATAGGTATGGACCCATTGACAAAACTGATCTTGTTCTTGGCAAAAAGAGCATTGCTCATGTCCACAACCCACTCCCCATAGTTACCATCATGCAAGGGTTCACTTACAAAAATCTGCACTGGATGGTCAGAGGCATGAAGATAATAAGGGGATAGGATATCGACATGAGTTTCAATGTCTTTTGCATTCTTTGAGTGAGGCTTGGCTTTGGCTTCATTGCTGCTGGAAGAAGAAGATGATGATTCTTGATCTTCTTTTGCTGACATTGTTACACTTGAATTGTATTGATTAAATTTGAAGGAATACATGGACTCCTATTTATAACAATCTGATCCATCGTTGGGAGTATAAAACTGTTAACAGAAAACTAATAAACTAAACAGAAAGCTGTTATGACTAACAAACTCATCTAATAGTTACACAATTGATATAATTCTTCAGGGCTAGTTTCTCAATCATTCTTCTGAAAATTTGAGGAATTTTTTTTCTGGTTCTATAGTTTAGATTTCTTGCTTGTGTATCTTTCCACTTTCCATTAGATGTAGATTGTTGAACTTTGGAGTATTGACTCTGGATGTTATAGAATGATTCTAATTGTAGAATGCAGCGTTTTGCAATTCTCATAAAAAGTTATTAGGCTGAATACGAAAAAAAAAATATGTAAATTCTTTGAGGTCTAGGCAGAAATAACTGTTTATCAAACTTTTTTTTTGTCATCCTAGTTAGTTACTTGAGCAACAAAATGACATAGGATAAATCCAACAGATGTTGCAGAAACAAAATACACATGCTTTTCATGTCTGATGCACATTTTCCATTGGGATGTTTTCATACCAAAATAATTAGAACTTTGTGTGATTTCTTTTTTATTGTATTTAGTAATAAGAAAAGATTCTTTCTTTCTAGATGCCATGATAACTGTTTGATCATGCATTGGCGTATTCACTTGATAGGATTAATTCTTACATTAGTTGCATGGTATTATGGTTGAGTAATTTACAGTAAAGTGGCTGGCATATGCAACCAATACCAAGTTCTGCAAAGTGTGGACATAGAATTGATTTTTATCTTTGAATGCCATCTTTGTTTTTTGAGATTAATTGCATAATGGTAGCATGTCTTCGCATACCTTGATTTATTTACTATAATACTACTTCTTGATTATAGATGGGCAGACATCAAGTTATCAATGTAAACACCTAAGTTTCTTTCTTCCTCCTCTAATTGCTTGATCTCTATATAACCCTGACTAGAAATGTTTTGATAAAAAGTGCAATGAATCCGATTAGCTAAATTTGTCTCATGTTCTGAGGACTAATATAACCGAAATCCTGGATTGCAGAATAATCTAGTTTTCAGTTATTTTGGTGGAGTATTACAGCCATAGAGAAACATGCCTATTGTCACTAAAGACTTGGATTCTGCATTCCTTACTGCAGGAGCAAACCCGTATCCTTTCAACCATTTTCTTTCAAATTGCCTTATAATTTGTGTTAGTCTATTAACTAGGTTATAGTTATCTCAGGTCAGTTTTTTTTTACCCTAAAAAATATGCTTAAGGAAGAAATTACAATTAATTTCTGATGACAAAGGCGCCAAAAGCCAAACAAGTAATCAACTTGCATTAGCCCGTCTCAATTGATAAAGGGTTTCTGCAACCATTGGATGAAGAGCAATGGTAGTAACACACTAGCTTATTTTACAGAGACAAAAAAAAAAAAAAAATTATATAGAAAAGTAGTTCTTGTATTTTAATAATTGCATATTTTAAAACTAGTTGACATGCACACAAGTCTTGGCCTGGATTATTGAGTTTATTTTTTTTAGATGTCTCCTATTTTTCCAGATTGTGCTTAAGTTACATTTCTCTATTTCTGTTTTATACTTAGCTTTCTACTCTTAGAGGCATAGAAGTTTGGTGTATTGAGAACCAGCGGTTGGTTCCGGTGTCAAAGTCAAGCCATGGAAAATTCTACTCTGGGAGTGCATACTTAGTTTTGAATGTAAGATATTACTCACTTTATTTCCTTGTTGATCCTTTTAAAGTCATGAAGAATTTGATGACTATATCTCAATTAAAATCCAAATTTTCAGACAATGTTCCCATCATCATCACTTTCCCAGTTTACTATCCCGTTTAAACGTTGATCCCATAAAATTTCACAGTTTTGCTGTCAGTATGAGCTTTAATTTCATCTAAGTTCTCCTGACATGCATTGATCTCGACCTTCCTACATTTTGTGGAAACAGGCAGTTTTTCCAAAAAGTAGCCCACCTCAGTATGACATACATTATTGGCTGGGAAATGACACAAAGAAGGTTTGTATCCTTTCTTGTTTTGTTGTCTTGCTTGCAGTGATAATTGTTTGTTACCATTGATTCTCTGCAGGAAAATATATTTTAAGCTTTACACACCCTTAGTGCTTACTTTTTCCTCCCCCAATTGGTTCCTTATTCTTTTACTCCAAATGTGGTTCTCCATTTTCCTAAATCATTCTCATCATTTTTACTGCACTCAATTGTTCTCTAATTCTATAAGAGGGTGGATCAGTATAGAGATATAGCTTACCAAATTGATAGACATAAGAAACTATGCTGACTAATTTATAGTTCTGACATTTCCACAATAAGAATTGATTGATGATTTAATTGTGGTTAGATAGACGGTTAGATAGACCAAGAAATGGCTATTGTTGAAGAAATGGCTATTGAGTAAATTGGGTCAAGAAATGGCTACCTAGAAGTTAACTTTGAAGTCGTGCTATTGTTAAAGAAATGAGTTCTGTACAAGTATTCAGGGACAAATGCCAAGTTAGAGCTATAAGTTTCTTTTTTATGGAGCAAATACCTATCTGCACCATTTAATTTGAATGAATACATCAAGCAATGAACATAGTACTTGAAGAATAAAATATGAATATTGAATTACTGATAAACAACATTATCTGCATTGTTTCACTGTTGAGTTCTGTATCGCAGGTGGACTCAGGCTTGGCATCAGAGAAGGCACTTGAGTTGGATGCAGCCTTAGGATCATGCAGTGTTCAATATAGGGAAATTCAAGGCCAAGAATCACAGAAGTTTCTATCATACTTCAAGCCTTGTCTGATACCCATTGAAGGAGTGTTTACTTCAATGCCGGGGAACTTGAATGGTGAATACCAAGTCCGCCTGTACACATGCAAGGGAGACTACGTTGTTCATGTGAAAGAAGTGAGTTTACTCTGAACTTTGATTCTCATAGTGTGAATCTTCTCCTTTGCGGCTTTGCTTCCTCCTTTAACCGAAAAAGTATATTGACTAGAGCTTATTAGTGTGTTTTTTTTTGTCCCCATATCATACTGTATGATTTTCTAATTATTTCGGAGGGATTTTTATTTTGTCTATGATTTTTTCAAAAGGATGGATTTGCTTTAAGTTGTTTGATTTTACGCTATATTTCTTATAATCTTTTGTCATCAAATCTTCATGTTTGATTGGAAGTTGATAGTGTAGCCTGTCTGATATGCATCTATATTCATTAGGTGCCTTTTCAGCGGTCATCATTGAATCATGAAGATGTATTCATACTTGATACTGCATTAAAAATCTTCCTCTTCAGTGGGTGCAACTCTACCATTCAAGAAAGAGCCAAAGCTTTGGAGGTTGTTCAGTATATCAAGGAGAATAAGCATGGTGGAAAATGTGAGGTGGCAACAGTAGGTAGGTTGGAATATATACTACTCTTTGAGGCTAATATATTTCTTCTGAGGGAAGATGTTGCAAATTATAATTGTATTTTTTTTTTGTAGAGGATGGAAAATTCGTTGGTGATTCTGATGTGGGT
Source organism: Echinosophora koreensis (assembly GCA_035048595.1). Classification (NCBI taxonomy): domain Eukaryota; kingdom Viridiplantae; phylum Streptophyta; class Magnoliopsida; order Fabales; family Fabaceae; genus Echinosophora; species Echinosophora koreensis. Next base: position 113,777 of record JAPCYP010000275.1, read on the forward strand.
GAATTCTGGAGTTTATTTGGTGGTTATGCTCCCATTCCTAGAGAATCACCTTCTGTTCAGGAATCTGTGGCTCCATCTGTAAAACTATTTTGGTGAGGTTCATACATTTATGTGCACAATGTTTGTGTGTATCCATCAGGGCATGTGTTATGTTGATGATCCATACTTGCTAAACCTTATTTCTCTCTTAAACATCCAGCAAGTTTGTATTGGATCAATAATTAAACCGATTCATATTAATAGGCTTAACTTAACCTTTACCGGGTCAAGTTAATAGCATCAGAGTTAATAGAAATAGCAAAATAATTTTGTTTACTTCAAGAAATACTTTTGTTCCTCTTAGCTAAGGAGTGGTTGTTTTATCTTATGAACAGGATAAATTTACAGGGAAAACTTTGTCAAACTGGAAGTGATACATTCAGCAGAGAAATGCTAGAAAATGATAAGTGTTATATGTTGGACTGTGATGGTGAGATTTTTGTCTGGATGGGAAGGCAGACTTTATTGACAGAAAGAAGAACAGCAACCAAAGCTATAGAAGTAAGAGTCTCTTTCTTTAAGCTTCCCTTTTGTTTCATGGAAGCTGGGATTTAGTAAAGATCTTAGCTTTTCCCAGTCTGCAGTGCTATAGTTCGCAATTATTTTACTTCCATAGTCCCAAAGAATGAGGCATATACTGGTACTTATCTGAAACTTTGATTCATTAACTAAAACCCCACTTACAGTCCACCTTTTGTCAATCACAGATTCACAGTGGATCCAACCAATTGCAGGTTATTCACCTTTGTTCATGAATTTTTTATGTGAAAATCATAATAATGAAGCACGGACACTCCTAGCTTTCGGGGTGTCCGAGTGTCGGACACGCCTCCGACACCGACACTTGTTCGACACCGACACGACACATGTCCGACACTTCTTGTCAAGTGTCCAATTTAAATTTTTATTTTTTTTGGCTCGAACACTTTCCGGACACTTTGCTGACACTTCTATATGTGCCTTGGACACCTCACGAACACATCTCAATATTTTTTTTTTAAAATAAAATATAAATTATAACTTTTAAATAATAAAAAAAGTAAAGAATAAGACTCTTTTCATTGTCGTTTCTTCCATTTTCGTAAACGACTTTTTACTTCCTCCTTGTATATACTCCTTCCTGCTTCCGTCAGTCTCCGTTTTTTGCCCGCACCTCCACTTGTAAAAAACAAAGTACTCAAAATGTATTATGATGTCTCATTATTTTTTTATGAGACTCATTATCATAGGAAAAAATGTAATACTTAACAAGTTATCTCATCAGATGATAAATATATAAATCTTGATTTTCAATTTAGATCTTTAAATAATGCTCATATTTAATTTTATTTGATTTAACACACAAATATATATATATATATATATATATATATAGCTGTGTCGCGGTGTCCTATGTTTTGGACATTGTCGGTGTCCGAGTGTCCGTGTCGTGTCATATTATTATTAGGGGACAAATTATATTCCTAAAGAACTATATGCTCTTGGGAAGGTTTCTTCCTTAGATGCTTTTTTTTTTCTCCTTCCTATATGCTTAGCAGTCAAAATTCTTTATTAGTGTTGGAAAGCCACCTTAATTGCGGTCCCGCCCCTAGTAACCTTAATTGCGGCAACTTTGAGCTGCCTTCATTGCAACCCCTAGCACCTTCATTGTGTTGGGTTTGAGGGGTGTGTTTAGTCCCATATCGCTAGAGATATGGCATTTGTAGTGCTTATAAAGCTTGGACAATCCTCACCTTACAAGCCGGTTTTGTGGGGTTGAGTTAAGCCCAAAATCTAAGATGGTATCAGAGCCTATCCTAGATCCGTTGTTGAGCCACTCATATCGTCCACGCTCCAGGCCTATTGCCCTGGGCGTGAGGGGGTGTGTTGGAAAGCTGCCTTAATTGCGGTCCCGCCCCTAGTCGCCTTAATTGCGGCAACTTTGAGCTGCCTTCATTGCAGCCCCTAGCACCTTCATTGTGTTGGGTTTGAGGGGTGTGTTTAGTCCCACATCGCCTAGAGATATGGCCTTTGTAGTGCTTATATAGCTTGGGTAATCCTCACCTTACAAGTCGGTTTTGTGGGGTTGAGTTAGGCCCAAAATCTAAGAATTAGTATATAATATTGAAACCCGCAATTCTTTATTCTAAAGATCCTGATGTTTTATGGTACTGAGTTGGGTGGTAAAGAACCAACAAGAGTGTAAGCTAAGTATTGCAGAGATAGGGATGTTGCGGTGGATGAGTAGACACACAAGGCAATACAAGATTAGGAATGAATACAATACAGAGAAAGTATAGTTTGCACTTATAGAGGAAAAGATGGTAGAATCTCATCTAAATCGAAACTGAACTAGATAAAGCATCTGAGGGGGTAAATTAACTTTTGCAAAGGGTTCAAATTATCTTTTGAGTAAAAGATAAAAACTTAAATGATGATTTTCATATTTTCAAAAGTTAAGGGGGGCAACCCTTGCATCTAAGGTGGTTGACCATGTCAGAAGAAGGTCAATAGAAGCCCCAATAAGAAGAGTTGATTAGATGGAGAATAGCCCAATAGTTGGAGGTGGAGGGAGATCAAGAAAAACTCTATGTGAAACCATTGAAAAGGACTTGGTTTAATGCGAAACACAATGGCGTCATTTGATCTACTTAGCTGGCCCACCTAGTCCGGGAAGGCTTTTGTTATTGTTGTATATAATAATAATGAAGCCTACTTAATTCTTAGCAAACATAACTATATGAAGGGCAAGTCACATTGATGAATGTAGTCAACTGGGCTTGCCCATAACCATTGTATTAAGGGCATTACTATTTGCCTATTCTCACTACCATCTCTTCATTTTACCAGGATTTTGTCAGAAATGAAGGCAGATCAATCAGGACTCATTTGACATTTTTATCAGAGGGATTGGAAAGTCCCATTTTTCGATCATATTTTACTAATTGGCCTAAAACAGTGGAGCCTAGACTGTATGAGGAAGGCCGAGAAAAAGTGGCAGGTTTAGTACCTTAGACAATTTAATTGTGTTGAAGTGTGCAGTCAGTGTGTCATCTATAGTTCATTTCTTTGCATTTGTTTTTTCTGTCTCAGCCATATTCAAGCATCAGGGTTATGATGTGAAAGAGCTTCCTGAAGAAGACAATGAGCCATCTATAGATTGCACAGGCACTGCAAAAGTAACTTCTGGCTCAAAACTTAACTATTTCTTGTTGTTCTATGATCATATTTGCCAAAGTTAACTGTTAACCAAATACTGCAATTTTAGGTATGGCGGGTGGATGGTGATGAATTGTTCCTTCTTTCAGTTACTGAGCAGACAAGACTTTACAGCGGAGATTGCTACATAGTACAGTATACATTTCCTGGAAATGGAAGGGATGGGACACTATTTTATGCTTGGCTTGGTTGCAGATGTGTAATGGTAGGCACTAGGCAAGGTTTTCTATTTTCCACTAGGTAGTTTTTTCACCTTTAATTCATAGCAGTGGATTAAGCTGTCGTTATTAGAATTATTTACTGGAAAGACCGAAGTCTTTTTTTTTTTTTTTTTCCTTTTAGATTTATTAGGATACTCTCTAATGGTATCTGCTTAGTCTAGGTTGTAACTTGCAACTTAGTTTTGTTGAAATAGCTGCCTATGACATCTTGTTTTGGTTTAAAATTTATTGGAAGATTCAGATGCAATTTTATTTCCAGAAGCTGCCTAAATTTTGTGTTCCTTGTTGTACCTAGCTCTTCAATTTTTGTACCCATGATAAACTCTCAACCTCATCTAGCGGCATAATGCTTGGTTGCTGTTGTCGATAAACTCTGAACATAAGATGCCCTTTGGTTTAATGATTTTTGGCTTGCAGGAGGATAAAACAGCCGCCATTTCCCACATGAATACTATGGCTGATTCATTCAGAACTAATCCAGTTGTGGTTAGTGCCATTCTTGCTAACTTTTTCATAATATGTTGTTGACTAAATGTGTGCAACAATTGAATTATTGTTTTGGGAAATGTCTGTACAATTTTCATCTCTTCAGTAAGTGATAGCTTCTTATTTCTACATTCTGCATCTTAAGCACATCCATATAAAAAGTATATAACTTTCCTGATTTAGTTTGCCTAGTTTATACAATTTATATCACATAACTTTTCAGGCACAAATTCATGAGGGTAAGGAGCCATCTCAGTTTTTCTCCATACTTCAGAGACTAATCATATTCCAGGTATGTACTCACCTTACATCATTTTAACATCTGTAATTATGTAATATTAAAAAAAAAAGTAACATGCTCCAAATTCTTTTACTTTTCTTCATGTTGTTAGGGGGGAAACAGTTCAGGATATAAGAAGTTTATAGAAAAAGAAGGTATAGTGGATGAAACTTACAATGAAAACCGAGTAGCTCTGTTTCGAGTTCAAGGCACAAGTCCAGTTAATATGCAGGCCATCCAAGTTGATCAAGTATATTTCAATGATTCTGACATTTTTATCAGGGTGTTGCCCTTGTATTTCTTTATATCTTATCTCTAGTTACCAGAAAAATGGATTTTGAAAATTGAATCCTATTTTAAAATTGCGTAATATTCATTTTTAATTACTGGAAAGTTGGATATCTAGGCTTGAAGAAAGTTTGTCAGAGAAGGAGCTACCATTATGTTTCATTAACTGTTTCAATATCTTGTTCTGATTGAATATGGATTAAATGATGAATTCCAACCTATTATGTGCTCTACCACTACATGTTTATTGGCTGTTATATATGTAATAAATTTTTAGTAACTTTAATCTAGTGGCTGGAACCAAAATAACATGATAATTAGAATATTCTCTTTGAAATTATTTTTTCATCTGTTTTACTTGAAACAGTTGGTTAATATTAAAACATAATTTGAGTGTATCCCATTTTATTTTTTGATGTCAAGCTTTGTATTATATGTAAGCTTTTATTGACTAGTCATTAAAATTGTCATAGGTTTCAAGCTCCCTGAATTCATCCTATTGCTACATTCTCCAAACTGAAGCATCTGTGTTTACTTGGATTGGGAACCTATCTTCGGCGCGAGACCATAATCTTCTTGATAGAATGGTGGAACTGTTCAATGTATGTCATTGCATTATTGCAATTGATCTGGTGCTGGAAAATTATATCTAAATGATAGTCATTGGGAAAGAATTATTTAATATTAAGTTTGGCATTTGGATTCATATTAAATTATATGACAGGACATTACTGCTTCTATTTGAGATATATTCTAATGGATTTGTATATTATTTCTTGATGCAACTTGCAGCCGACATGGCTACCTGTATCTGTGAGGGAAGGGAATGAACCTGATAGTTTCTGGGATGCTCTTGGTGGAAAGGCCGAGTACCCGAGAGGGAAAGAAATTCAAGGATACATAGATGATCCACATTTGTTTGCATTAAAAATAATTGGAGGTAAGATAAACATCCTTTTGAGAAAAATAATCTGGTTCTCACTTAGTTTAGAATTATCCTGGGTTAAATGACAGGGAAAGCATGTCTAATTGATGGTTCTATTTCTCACGCAAATATATTGGAATTCCTACTCAGGAGACTTCAAGGTAAATTGCTTCTACAAATTAAAATTGTTCACTTACTATACCCCTCACATGTAATAATTTGATTATCTAATTCATGCTACTAAGCTTTAGATATGCTGAAGAATACCGAAATAGGCCCCACTATGTGTAGTAATTCTAAAAATCATATAAAATATCCACACTGAGATTGGAAGGCCAATGGCATCACTTAGAATTTAAGCCATTTATTAATTTTTCAATAAATGTTGTGAACTACTCTGTATTATGGCCTGTTTTTGTTAAAAAAATTTCCAATGCATATTATATTAAAATATGATTTTGAATGTAATTAAATAAGTGTGGCCTTGATATAATATTTCAGGTAAAAGAGATATACAATTATACACAGGACGATTTAGTTACTGAAGATGTTTTATTGCTTGATTGTCAAAGAGAGATTTATGTTTGGATTGGCTTACATTCGGTTGTCCGATCAAAACAAGAAGCTATCAACCTTGGCTTGGTAAATTGTCTGCTCTCCACCTATATTGATCTTTTCTAATGCTTTTGCTGCGTGAGAGCCTTTATGCTTGAAGTCATCGTCATGCCATGATGTCATCACAAAGACACACTTAAGTCTATAGATCATTTCGCTTATATAGTTTTCACTGGGCCATTCCTTATTTCCTTTTCAACACGGGCATTATTCACTCACACTTAATTTCCAATATTAGTATAATAGTATGTTATAAATACTTTGGTCAAACTACTTTGTAGTATGCACTTCAACTATTTTTTCGCTAGCATGATTTGACCTCAACCCCTCTAGAACTCTTTTCTCTGCCACTGAATCCACTGTGGTGGAGTGCTTCATTAAAAATGTTTGTATGTTATGCAAGGAAGTCATTGTTTGTGGATCTTACTATAATTCACAAAGAATCAATTGTTTGATAGCCACATTTTAGGAACTAGTTATTCATCTATAAGATAAGATCTAAGCTTACAGTTTTTAATATAATATGGACTTAGACTTCACTACAATCTGTTTTTCTTACAATGGAAATTTTAATGAGCAGAAATTTCTGGAAATGGATGTTCTTGTTGAAGGCCTATCTATGAAAGTCCCTATTTATGTTGTAACTGAGGGCCATGAACCTCCATTTTTCACTCGTTTCTTTTCATGGGATCACTCAAAAGCAAATGTAAGTCTTCTCCCTTCAAAATTATATATATTGAGTAAGAAGCGCTCTGTGTGATAGTAGTGAAGCTTTATAGAGACTCCCAAAAAGTATAGATTGATAGCAGAACTCCCTCCAACAAATCTTTATTATTTATCCCATTGTTGATATACCTATAAATGTAGCATAATTTTTGTTGATTTGCTAGTTTACGCAAGAATTCTTTTGTAATGAATTTTTAAATTACTTTGCTAACTGGTTTTGTTTTTCTCCTTTCATTTATTCTCTGATGTACATAACTCGTCCTTCAGCATGCTTCCTATTATGTTTAGAGTTTAATTTTGATACACTGTCAATATAAAGTTTTTTACACTGTGAATCAATCACAAATTATCCTATGTGTGATTTTTAATGTAGTTATGATAAGATTAAACATTTTTAATGATGTGATAATTTATGGTTGGTTGACAGTGTTGACATATCAATTAAATCCTTATGTTTAAATTCCAACTATTTATCATGGCATGTAGATAAAAATTTTATGTTGTATAACTTTATTCAAAGAATTGGATGTACGATAAAAGAGTAGCTTAAAATTTGACTTGAGACTGGGATTTTTGTTTGTCTAAATTTTATGTTTAGTTGAAAATGTCAAATATAGAGTTAACTGTTGTAACGGTCCACATTAAATATTATTGTATATTGTACATTGATTAGAACAGATTATTTTTACCTTATTTTATAGCTCTAGCTTAAGTAAGTAGTTTATTCATTTAGTCTATATTATGTAAAACCTTGTACCGTGTTGAATAATTGATTCATAATAATATTCAGCCTTTTCATTCAAGTTTCACTTTGTGATTTGATATCAATCTTGATTTTGAACTTGTTACATCATTTATGATAAAAACGATATAGCATTGGTTTAATGGACCCTACACTGTTGTTCAAGTTCAACTACTGGTAGCAGGAAATGTTTGTTGGGCTTCATTCATCTTGTCTGAAGATGGGTGTTGCTGCATTCTTTCTGTTTTTATTTCTTACATTCTAGCTGTTTCAGTTGCCTGCAATTTCCACCTCAAATTTATGCTCTTCTGTCAGAAATGTATATGACTAGATTAACATTTGTTATATTAAATGGAACTTTATTTGTTATGATTCTGCATTTCTGTGAGATGTGAATATTTCAGATTGGTTCCCCCCTTTTTCCCAACAAGCTGTATCATAGATGCAAAATCATGCCAAACAAATTTGGAGGGGGATTTGGCAGCTTTCTTGTGTTTCCCATCTCAATCATAGTTGTCATCCATCTTATCAACAATTTTATCTGAAATGTTGTTGCAGATTCTTGGTAACTCATTTGAACGAAAGCTCGCAATTCTAAAAGGAAAATCCAAAACTCTTGAAGTAAGTGACTGCCTTAGTAATATTAGGGTTATCTAGGTTGCCTGTACATGGGTTATTATTTTTTTGGATTTTGGTCTTGTTATTAGAATTAACATAGTAATGATTTAGAAGCTTTCAGTTTTGTACCTTTGGTTCATTTGTTTTCATTCATTTTCTTAAAATCTATTAATCAGGGACATAATAGAATTCCATTGAAAGCAAACTCCAGGGACTCTACCCCCAATGGTCACAGAAGCACTCCTGTTACCTCCAATGGCCGTAGAAGTAGTTCACCTGTACCTAGTAGTGCACGCTCGAATTTTAGTCCATCCGGTGATCGGCTTCTTTCAAGCCCTGAGTCAGTCATCAAGAAGCTCTTTGAAGGAAACCCTGCAGATAGCAGTGCTGGTAATAAGAATCCTGTTCACCAAGTTATGATGTGAAATTTATTTTGTTGGAAGTTAGCTAATAGGTCTATTAATGAGTTCCTCTTTGGAATTATCTAGTCTAATGTTGGTATAGTAGGATATTGTATTCCCTCACTTCATGTATTTGATTCAGTTTGAAATCTAAGTAGGATTCACAGTCGAGTTCTGATTAATTTATAGTGACGGCTAGTCAACGATTCTGTACATATCCAAAGTTTAGGGATGAAATTTGATTATTTGAACCACTTGAAAAAGTGGAACTAAATGTGGTGGAGTACTATAGTGCAATAATATGCTCTTTCTCTTGCCTACCTGCATCCTGCTAAATATCTTTAGTATATTTGGGATTGTTTTCCTCATAGTCATTCAGTTTTTCATTATTTTTTGGTAACCTGACCAGTATAGTTGTTTTCATGCTTTTCTTGTTCATTTTCCTTACCTTTATTTTATTTTTCCAGAACAAACAACACCACTTTCTGGTTCTCCAGCAACAGAACTGGGGTCATCAAATGAGACTGCAAGTTTTACACAGAAGGATAGAGATGTGGATGGTGAGAAATTGTTGATTTACCCTTATGAGCGCCTGAGAGTGGTTTCTGGTAATCCGGTAACAGGCATTGATTTAACCAAAAGAGAGGTACCTCAAGAAATCTAGCACTCAGTTTTCTTACATTCACTCTACCTGTTGCTATAGCCACTTCAACTTTTGTCTCCCTGTTTGAGGATCACTGAGAAAGACCAATAACTGAAACTGCCAATTCTAAAGGATAGAAGTTAATATTTATGGTCAAGCACCAAAATGTAGTTACTCTAATAATTAAATGCCAACTGCTAAATCATATATAAATTTGGAATTTGGTTCTTTAACATAAATGAAGTGTTTTAGGTCCTACAAGAAATTTGAGTTATTGAATTTTTCCGTGTCCAAAGATCTCCCGTTTCCTTATTATTCACCTGACTTGAAGCAGCAGCCATCCATAAGATATTGTTTTATGTTGATTCTGAATGAATCTGACTATATTTATTTTGTAATTTATTTCATATCAAACAAACATCACCTGAAGAGAAATTCCAGTCAAAGGCAACTGTCTTGTTTCTCCTGATGGTTTACTCCCCTTTAAAAGACATGAAAGCAAACACAAAATCTAACAATTGACAGTAGTTTGGTTAATTTGCATTGCCTTGCCATAATTAAAGACATCTACAAATCATAGATGTTTCAACGATTCCAACATCTTGTTCATGTTAATATAATTATGTACCTGCAATCTGTTTGTGTCTGAGGTGAAACAATAATCTTTCATATTACTTTTTTTACATGAGCAAGTCTGACTTATGCCAAACTTCAAACATGGAAATTCTTTGAAGTTGTACTGTCTTAGGTTGCTTGGATAATGAACTTCACATACATTCATTATCATTTTATTTTTTGATATTTTAAAACTTCTTTTATTCTTGTTAACTCTAGTGAGTAAATAATTATTGTTCCTAATTGAGGTATCATGCATAAATTTTGTAATTATGCATGAGATATAGATTGGCATTTAGTCTCTAAATGCTACAAAGTCTCTTTATTGATTGGAATCTGCACTTTGTGATGAAACTAGGCATATTTATCTAATGAAGAGTTCCGCGAGAAGTTTGGAATGCCAAAACCTGCCTTCTACAAGCTTCCTAAATGGAAACAAAACAAGCTGAAGATGTCATTGGATCTATTTTAGAGCAAGTGTGTTTGAGGACAAGGCCAACAAATGCTTGTGTTTTGTGGCACTATATATTCAACATTGTAGCATGATAATTTTTTTACCACGTGAGTGCATTGAGTGTTTGAGCTTGAGTGGCTCTCTTTTTTGTGAAATACATGTCATAGTGTTGTTGAATAGCTTACTAGATATTAATTCTTTCACTTTATATCATATATAATGCTATGAACCATGATTTTGGGACATGCATGTTGAACTTGTGTTTTTTTTT